>JALPQI010006379.1:0-37100 GCA_025490895.1 Thaumatotibia leucotreta
AAGAAGAATAAGGGTCTTAAAAGAAAAATGTGCCCCCCCCCCCCCCCTTTTGATCCGTAGGTCCAAAAAATATGAAAACAATCATGAATGTGGGCTTATACAATACTTTAAAATAAAATTCGAACATAATCGGCCCAGCCGTTTTTGAATAAATACGGAACCCTACACTGAGCATGGCCAGACATGCTCTTGGCCGGTTTTTATTTTTAATCGAGGGTCGTAATAGAGTCTAAAAGTGGACAAAATTATTGACACGATTTTTAGCTGACTGTACGTGTACAGTCAAGGGCATTAATATATATACACTTCTCCATACTGATCCCTTACAAATGTGTCTATATATTAATGCACTCGACTGTACAGTGGGGATCAAAATTGCATGGACAGTTTATGAACGAATTCATTCAT
This sequence comes from Thaumatotibia leucotreta, assembly GCA_025490895.1. Taxonomy (NCBI): domain Eukaryota; kingdom Metazoa; phylum Arthropoda; class Insecta; order Lepidoptera; family Tortricidae; genus Thaumatotibia; species Thaumatotibia leucotreta. Next base: position 409 of record JALPQI010006379.1, read on the forward strand.
CTATTGTCCATGCAATTCTGAACGTACATAATGTCAGGATCAGGACCATGTCAGGATAGTGTAAATGTAATGCAATTAGATCATTTGAAAGATTGGCCCGCTTTAAAAACCATTTAACTTAAAAGTCTAATGCATAGAGTACGAGTACACACAATTTATCAAATATGTAGATTTTTTACATTTATTATATTCATACAATCCTAGTTATAGATATGCGCTAGTTATTGATGGGACACACGGCCTTCATTGAATTGACCTAATATTATTAGAGCTATTATATCTTCGAAGGGCACAGCAATCATGGTCATTATCATTAAGAATTGAACAACATAAAACTAGTTGTGTACTCCAACACTGTCAAGGTTTCCATGCAAGACTAAAATCTGTCAAGAGTGGCAGTGTGAGTGTCCTTTGGTCTCTAGCACTATATATCTTACGTAGCCATGCAAAAAAGCAGTTTATAAAAGCAACGCATTGTTACACAAAATGAGAAAAATATATGTTTTTTTAATTTTAGATATCATATAACGCTCGCACCTCCACCGTTGGTAAACTTCGTTATTTCTTCTTTGGTATATGACATCTAATATTTAAATTTATAGAGTGACTACTTAAAAAATACAACTGAAAAATTTTTAATTGTTCCACGAAAAAAATATTTAGAGTATTAATAATACTTCTGCAGTGTTATTCACTAAGGAAACCGCCTTGCTGTCAGCGCTGTGACGGCGCTGCGGCAGCGTCGAGCCTAAAAATGGTATTCACTAATGTACTTTAAACGACACTAGTGCTCGGCGACGAATGCGGCGTGAGCTGGAACTACACTGCGTCGAGAGTTTGACGTTTAATGTATGAATTTCGTATTCTCTAACGAAAAACAGCGACGAACTCGCCCACAACCTCACTCACAGCCTCGATTCCTAATGTCAAAAAAACAGCTAAGATTTTAGACAAGGCTGTCTCGACATCGAGTTCGTTGACGAACGCAGCGTCGAATGTGTGAATAAGAGAATAGCATAGCTGAATCGTCTGACACGTTGATTTAATAATCGAACTAAATTTTCAAAACGTAACTATGGAATATAATTGATAGAAAATTTGATTTCAACCAGAGTTGATCTACCCATACTCTGCAATAAAAAAGAAAATTCGATATAATTATCGAAACCTTCAAAAATAATTCAATTAGGCAGCTCTACAATTGTAATAACGTCGCCGGGGATAAAGCAATTTATTTTCAGAGTAAACGCCTACGTCGGTACATAGTAGTGAAGGAAAATCGATCCCGTAGCAACCCTGAAATTCAAGCCCTGGTCGACGACCTCAAAGGAAATCTTCCAGGGACCTGACCTTGACCTTTCAGCGCGCACGCGCTGTGCCTCTTACCCAGTACCCTGACCCTGTTACAAAATGATCTGCCCATATACTTTGGTATTATGTAGCTTGGGTAGGGTTACCACACGGGAAGATATGTATCAGTAGGCCTGTACGTGTACAAATTTACAATTTTCAATGTTCACGGTAGACTCAGTCCAAACGCATGTAAATAATTGTATTTTTTTACATAGCTTTACATGTTACTAATGCTGCAAGGTCCACCCCCAAAAAAGTATGTCGTATCTGTCTGCCAGATTAATGTGATGTAGCCCCTGTGACGAGTTTGTTTTCAGTTCATATATAATAATATAGGTAGACAAATAAGTTTAGGAAACGTTAACTTTCTGTACATGGCTGTGTAAACTCACAAATCTAAATAAGACATACCCTTGAGCCCAATGTAAAAACTCTTTCTTAGTCCTGAGCTGTGCCGTGTGGTGACGGGTGCCGTGTGGTACCGGCAGTAAGAATACATTAGTCACCACCCCAACTCCTCCTGCGGGTGCCGTAAGAGTCGACTAAGGGATTGAAGTGTCACTGACCATTATTTGATTAAAAAATGATGATGGGCAGCAGCGTCATCATTGTGGACACATTATTGCGATCGCCAACCCGCTTGCCCAGCGTGTCGATTATGGGCATTTACCTCCTAATGCGTCTATACGCATGGTTAATAGGAGAGGCCTACGTCCAGCAGTGGACTATTATAGGCTGATGATGATGAGTCCTGAGCTTATAATGAAAAGACCAGTAGCCATACCATGACTTTGTAAACGACGGATACGTTATGTTTCACTCAATACGTAAAGCACTCTATCGCGCTCGCACTTATCTATTGGAGCGAGAGCGATGGCCTGCTTTACTAACATATTCGCTACTTCACAACTCATGGTACAGCTAATGACCCGATTAGTACGATTTCCAAACGCATTAGTATTCATTAATACAATTTACATAAGTATTAGATTTTGGCATCAATCCTTACAAAATATTTCCTGTGAATTAAAAAATTAAGCTTATTAGATACTTACCCCCTTATTCATAAACGTTTGCTAACTTAACAAGCCGCTAATAATTGGTTATCCCTTTTGCTCTTACGGAGACATTGTTAAGACCGAAAGGGACAAACAATTATTAGCGGCTTGTTAAGTTAGTAAACGTTTATGAATAACGGGGTTATTATTTAGGTATTATTTATCTCAAAAACGATCCATAGCTTATCCAAGATAATATGAAGTCACTCATAGACACCCTACAAGGAGGCTACTCGTGCCGAGCGATATAGCTACAGCTGCTACGTGTCGTTTGATTTAGTACTAGGCATAAGTACCTACCGTAAAACTTCCTAACTCGTATAGTTCCAAAGTTTAATAAAGTAACAATAATTTATAATCAAGTTTTTTGTTCCACCTGAGTTTAATTGTCATTAACGACAATAATTGACCTTAGATCAAATTAATTAGCTTTCTTATATACGAAGAGTTACGATTGCACGTAATTGCAGTTTGCTTGGGTTAAAGTTGAAATTTTTTAAAATATATCTAATATTTATTTTTATAATTAACTGAGATGTTTCCGTCTTTGATGTTTAAGTTGTAGGTATTATGGTTGGAAGTAATAGTAATGCCGTCTTGAATTTATTAATAAAGGATAATTGGATTTAAAGAAAAGCGCCCAAGAGCATGTCGTGCCATGCCCAGAGTAAGGTTCCGCAGTTATTGAAAAACAGCTTGGCCGATTATGTTCGAAATCGTTTTCTTTTAAAGTAGGTATAAGTACCTATTATAATTATATTTTTTTATATTTTTCGGGCCCACGTATCAAAAGTTAATGGGGAGAGACACAATTTTTTGAGCTCTGGTCTGGAGCTGTTATCTCCTAAAAATATTGACATAAAAATTAACCTTTCCTTTCTTCTTTCTAGAAGACTTATCCAACGATACCCCACCCTACAGGATTACAGTATAATAAAAAAACCCAACTTGACGTGTAGGGGAGGTAACTACCAAAAAAAATTTACTAACCCCCTTATTCATAATCATAAACGCTTCTAACTTAGCATGCCGCTAAGTATTGTTTGTCCCTTTCGGTCTTATCAATATGCATTTAGCAAGCCGTTTGGTCTTTTTTCTTGTACACATATAAGAAAAAAGACCAAACGGCTTGCTAAATTAGGAGATGTTTATGTTATGCATAAGGGGTAAGTTACAAACTGCAAAACTAAAACTTTCTAAAACAGTTTCATCGGAAACTTGTTGTTGAGTAAAATTCAATCATTCTTGTAGGGATAAATACAGTGTGTACTTTAAATATTACCTCAAACGTAACGAAACATATTTTTTGATAGCATGAACCGACGTTGAATTATTTTATACAATGTATAAATACCAGTCATAAATTTTCATTAAAACATTGTAAAATATATTTTCTAATAATTACGTTGCTCTCGGAACTTGAAGCACTCCCAATCCCAACACTAAAAATCCAAATTCTGGTTGCACGACGAATTCAACACTGCACAAATTTGCGACATCTATGAGTATCAACGGAAGCTTTGTGTACAAAGTGTATTTTTAAAATAAAGGCCAATGATTTTTCACAGTTCCCACTAGATGGCGTAAAACTTCAATGAGCGCTCGCAGCATATTGGAATAGTGAAGCAATAGCATAGACAAACCTTTAGATGCCGCCTGCTTTAGTATTTTATATATAAGTACCTAGCTTTAAGTCTAATGATCAGTACTTTAGAACATTATTTTTAGAAAAAAACAGCATTTAAAGGCAAGGTGCAGTATTAATTGGCCTAAAAAATCCCGTGCTTAATCTTAATTCCCAACACGATTTTGCGTGGCTTGTATGTATTTTGTGCTAAATTTTGCTTAAACAATCTCTAGGTAGGTACTTATTTGTAGACAAAGATGGCATCATAGAATTTAACGCATTTTTCCGATATTTGCCAAACTGTCACCGGAAATTTCAACCCAGAGGGAAAAAACAGGTATTAGGGTCTAAATTATTTTCGTTGTCCCTAAAAATCGTGACGCAGTGGTGATTTTTGTACGAGATGATGTTTTGTTTTCAATTTCTGATGTATGGAATAAAATCTAACGTGAAAAATTAATACAAGTGCACTGGATTTTTTTATACACTGAGTTGAAACAGCAACTACAAGCGTGATAGAGGGGTATGAAACGAGACAACGAAATAGTTATTTGTTATACAAGGGTGCAAAGTTGTATTTTACCTGAGAGTATGAAATTGAAACACGAGCAAGCGAAAGGATTCTATAGTTAAACCACGAGCGAAGCGAGTGGTTCTGAAATAGAATCCTGAGCGCAGCGAGTGTTTTAACAAACGAGAAGTAAAATACATTTGCACCCGTGTGTAACACAAAACTTTTCCCCTCACTATAGCGAGGAAACACAAAAAAGGTAATTATTGTTCACATTACAATCATCATCAGGTTAGTGATAATAATTTTCGAAATGCATCATGTATTTAATGCAAGATTTTGTCATTCATTATTTTTACATAATTATAACAGAACACTCTGAAAGTTGTTTAGTTTACTATTACTATGCGTGTTCGAGTGGGTGAATGAAGATTATAACCTATAATATTCATTGACAATATTGACATTAACATTTTCTGCGTTTTGTGATTGCGTCTAGTCATCTTATCATCATTCACTAAAACAATGGTTACTTATGGAATTTTGGGATTTATGTGTTAAAATCATCATATTATATAAAGGTTTCTATTTTACACTATATTCTCAAACAAATTATTTAATTACCATTAATGTGGAACGACTTCCATAAGCATTTTACGTTTTGTTATCTGTTAAACGTATGCTACTTCGCGCTACGCTCCAAGGTCATTACTTTGCCACACAAGTGAATAATATGCGTTTTTACCCGTTCGTATTAAAGGATAAACGAGCGCTTTACGAGCTACCTAGTGAGAGGAAAAAAAATTTGACGCATTATATGGATCAATAAATATCAATAGTATATTTCCTAACTAGTGCGGGAAAACTTTTTTTCGGCGAGGGTGAAAGTTGGAGCCCGGGTGAAACGAGGGCGACAATCACCCGAGTAAAAAAAAAGTTTTTGCACGTGCAAGGGACGATTTTTTTCATAACAAGTGCGTCAAAAAGAGAAATTACCGCGCGCGAAGCGTGCGCAAAGTTCTTTTTCACCTCAGCAGCTCGAAAAGACTTCTTTTGATTCGCGAAATCAGTGAGCAAAGTGCGATTTTGCTCACTGAGTGAATGTTGTTTTCCATGACGTTTAGACTTCAACTTTTTCTTTTGTTTCTTTCACTTGTTAGTAAAAAGACAGAGATGAAAAATGTTACGTTATAAATTGTCATAATATGCATTTTTTTTTTTCGTTCATGGCATCCTAGCGTATTCAGCCAGTTGTATTAGACGACGCGTTTTATCGGACCCGATTCCTTGTATCCGAACGGCATATGGCCCCTACCACCAAGCATACATAACATTGGCGTCCGTCATTCCACCTCTCTATCGCTCTTATATATAAGTGTGACAGAGAGAAAGACAGCCGTTTTAAAACGGACGGATCGTGGTACTAGGCGAGTCAGAATCGCGTTCAGAAATTCGACACGAGTTCATTTCTAAATAATTATAACTGTTTTATAAAAATTTTTTCATCAAAATGTTAACCTAAGAGATAAGAATGGTACCTCAACACTGGTATGTACCAATAATGATATGTACTAAAACTAATTTTGATTAAATAAATGATTTAATATTATTATTATTTCCTTTTCTCCCTGCTGAAGTTATTTTATTTCCTTTTCTCCATGCTGAGGTGAAAAGTTGTATGTACAACTTGAGAGCAAAGTTATTTGAATCTCGTGTCTTTCGAGTCTCTCGCTACGCTCAAGACTCAAAACTGACACTCGCATCAAATACGTACTTTGCTCTCATGTTGTACAAATAACTATTTTAGTTAGGAAAATAATATTTGAGAATAAGTCAATTTTGAACTTAGGTACGCATTTGCGTTAATTGGTACGATTGTGGAGTTGTCATAGTTTATCGCCACATGTTGTCATTCAGGTTTTCGTTAGAATGCGACAAGCCGTCATATTCGCGACAAAATGCAAAAAATATTGTGACTTTACAATCTTAATAATATACAGGGTGTTTGGTTAGCGGTGTCGGAGCTTTTAAGGGCTTAAACTACAATCAATTTCATCGATAAATTACCATACAATTTTTTTTTTGAGCCAACGATAATTAAATGGCGGCCATTTTAAAATTTCAAACAGACGAATACGGGCGCACGTGATATTTCTAGAACTATACGTTAGTTATCGGTCCTATCCTTCCAAAAAAAATCTTGTTAGAGAGCTCATTAGATAAGCAAACTAATTAAGCTAATCATTTGACTCAACTATTTGAACAACAAGGCTAAAAAAATTTTTTTAAATTAAAAATAGTAAAAAAATCACCTTAATTTTTCAATTAATTTAATTTTGCATGAAAACTAGGTCGTTAAGATAGGTTTTTGGTGTTGTTATTTGTTAGTACAGGACGTTAGCTATGAAACGACACCATAATTACAGTTATACCTTAAGTACTTTAGGAATTAGAAGTGCTCAAACATGCACTGGATGGATGGAAGGCGGCCACTTCACTAGTCAGTACACTGCTGACATTCATTTGTTTATGGATTTTGCATCGGGAACGCTAAATGCAGCTGTTTTGGTGTATGTTTGAGCACTTGTAATTCCTAAAGTACTTAAGGTATAACTGTAATTATGGTGTTATTTTTTAGCTAACATACTGTAATAATAAATAACAACACCAAAAACCTATCTTAACGACCTAGTTTTCATGCAAAATTAAATTAATTGAAAATTAAGGTGAATTTTTTACTATTTTCAATTAAAAATTTTTTTTTTGCCATGTTGTTCAAATAGTTGAGTCAAATGATTAGCTTAATTAGTTTCCTTATCTAATGAGCTCTCTAACAAGTTTTTTTTTGCAGGGATAGGACCGATAACAAACGTATAATTCCAGAAATATCACGTGCGCCCGTATTCGTCTGTTTGAAATTTTAAAATGGCCGCCATTTAATTATCGTTGGCACAAAAAATTTTTTTTATGGTAATTTATCGATAAAATTGATTGTAGTTTAAGCCCTTAAAAGCTCCGACACCGCTAACCAAACACCCTGTATAGATAGGTTAATACATTAGGTACAGGGTGGCCTCGGAGACATGATCAGTTATAATTTTTTTTAACTCTATTAGTATGCCCCGGTTAAAAACAGGCAACTTTAAAAAAAGTTTTTTTGTTATTTATTTTATTTTTAAAGGTGATATTGACGCACTAAAAAGCATTCTTGAGATAAGTATGTGACGTGTTATAATAAATGGATTATTTTATTATGTGCGATTAATGATTAAAATGTTAAACACAATCACGAATTCCCTCTTTGGGAATACAATTTACTAAATAAATAATCTCGATAAGCCGTTTAAACATACTGAAAACACCTTGAAATAGAAAAATACATGACAAAAAAAGAAAAAAGGTGGTCTGTTTTTTACCAAGACCGAGGGCATTCAGTTGCTAGCTGTTAGTGGAGTTAAAAAAATTGTACATAAAACTGATGACGACTTCCTGTATAAGATACACTGAGTAAGTATGTTTGGAGGTATCTCCTAATAATTAGCCGAAGACTGTCACGGGGTTATTAGGTATTGTATGTGTTACGACTATGTTGAACGTGCTGCTAAACTGATTTTATTTTCCGGCCACCAACGCACGTACATGTAATTACCCGTACTATTTATATCGGAAATGTATAAATACCTAAGTACTGCTTACTTTGGCAGACTATCGATGGTAATGACATTGGTGACATTGTGACGCAGTAAATACGCATTAGAGCATGCGTACAAACGAGTAGGTACGTAATAGCAATAATTTTTCAACTTTATACACAAACGACAACTTCACATTTTTCGGAAAAGTACCTATTGTATTATCAAACCGGAATCAGAAAGGGATTCGAAAGTACTGTTGATACAACATATACCTAGAAAAAGAGTTTTTTATAGATGTAGTGAGTGATTCATTATGTCATTAATCTATTGTCCTTAAGTCTCTGCAGTTAAATTATGAATATAAGAATATAACTACGATGATTCTAGATTGACTTATACACTGTTGTGTCAACAGTACTTTCGAATCCCATTCTAATCGCGGTTTGGTAATAAAATGTGCGCAAGTTTATTTTACATTAGCGATAAATACCTATTCGATTATAGTTTTTTTGGAAAACTGAAAAACGCAATAAGGATCAGGCATTATATCTATGGTTAAACGTAAAGATACCCTTGGTGTGTTTGATGACTTAAAAAAACGTAGTAAACAAGGAACCCTTATAGTTTCGCCATGTCCGTGTGTCCGTCTGTCTGACCGCACGTCCGCAGCATAGCTCAGTGGCCGTTAGTACTAGAAATCTTCAATAGGTATACATATTAATCATGCCGACAATTAGTGACATCTTTGATAGAATAAAAACTAGAAAATAACAATATTTTGGGTACCTCCCGAACTGGTGAAGTGGAGATGATTTTTTTATTCGCTATAATCCTATAGATTATTGAATAAGTCTCTTAAAATGAATAAGGGTATTGAAAAATAGTACATTACGACACATGTGCGAAAAACATGAAATTCGAAACGAGTGGCGATGTTTTAAAACACGACCGATAGGGAGTGTTTTAAATCGACACGAATTATGAATTTCGTTTTTGCACGTGTCTCGTACGACGTTTTTTAGTACCGATGGCCCTGAACGACACACGAATGACACACTTCTCGCACTAGAGCCTAAAAAAGGCACCATCTGTACTAAAAAAGTTTTTTCTAAAGTCAAATGCTTCGGAGATAAGAATAAAAAACAAGTCCCTCCCCCCTCTAACTTTTGATCCGAGGGTCCAAAAAATATGAAAAATATCTAGAGTATATTTATAGAATACTTTAAAATAAAACTATTTCGAACATAATCGGCCCAGCCGTTTTCGAATAACTGAGTGAATATCTGAGCGTTTCAACCGTCTAATTTTGGTGGCATCATTTTTGCCGAATTTTCTAAGCGGCTCAATGTTATACTTCGTCATTTGTATAAGATACCGCGCCTCCTTCAAATGACAAAGTAGGACATTGCAAGTAATATAAACTTTTGCAAAAATTAAGCCACCAAATTTAGGCGGTTGAATCGCTCAGATATTCACCCAACTACGGAACCCTATACTGCGCGTGGCCCGACAATCCCGACATGCTGTTGGCCGGTTTTTTAAATCAATTATAATGACACGGAAGCAGGACCGCCGCGCGAGTTGCTGTCGCGCCCCACCTATGCTTACCCTTCAGGATTAGTGTGATTTTCTAGTCCATAGACTGCTATTCCAACCAATTGAGTTATTCTGCTTACGACAGTTAAAATACGTCGACTGGCTTCGGTGCCAAAATAGTACATTCATCCGTGCCAAATACCTACACACCGTCCACATTATTCATTTATAACTATAATATTTATGGCCGAACGGCCTTGGTAATGTTCAGAAACAATTATTTGTGATAATTGATTGTGAATGTTCCGATATGTACTTCCAAAATTAGTATATCGCAAACACGACCTTCAGATTTTTCGGCAGTCTACTAGGTATAAAAAATCATCTCCTAAATTATTAAGCTCATGACCATTTACATATACCATACATACTGTGTAAGTAGGTATACATATAAGTAGGTATATCTAGCCTGTCTTCTGTGAAGCCAAAATCTGGCTTCTGGTGGCGTTTAAATTTAAATTATAATTTAGACGTTCAAGGCCGCAAGTTTTAATAGCACGTTTTTGACACCCACAGATGAGAGGATGTAGGTAGCTATGTATACAGTCAAGGGCAAAAATATTTATTCACTTTTTCACTTATGTCGGGAGATTCGGGTGTATGAGGTCTAAAATTGTATATCCCGACATTGTCTGGCCCGGTGACGGCGTCACTGCTGTTGAGTTTAGTACATATTGCTGCTAAATACTATTTTCCTGGTTTTTAGAGGAGGTAAAAATAATATCATTGCCCATGGTGTAAATTAATGTTATTTAGCGATTTGTTTTAATTTTTACAAAATATAATTATATCTGTAGGTTTGTTTTCATTTTTTCGTTTTCTACTGGCGCACGGTAGGTATACATATGTTGTCGTATAAATAACACTCGTCAATTTTCAATTTGGTAGGTAATTACCTAAATTATAAACAGACGAAAAGTACTTTTATAAATAAACCTAACCCGCGTTAAATTATTATCGAACAGCGTCATCAAGTAATATTAGAACAGGTGAATTACATGTTTTTTTTTTTATAAAGTGCTAAATACATATTGTATATTTCATAAACTCAACATTTTTTTTGTAACTATTATTATTTTGAGCGACTATTTCGTATATTTTTTATTATTTTCATTATATGAACCATTTTCATGTATGGTGCACCATAATTCAGCATGCTATACAAAATTAAATCGTTTCTATTTGCTAGCTAAGTAACTTATTGTACGAGTAGGAACTATTTAGGTACAGCACCACCAGCATCACATGACTCACATGTCAACACTATCGGAACATACAAGTAAAATTGCCCAACACAACTTAAAGGTAAATTCTAATTTATTGCACTATTTGATTTCAATATTCGGTGAGGAATATAAAAATACAGGCTTTAATTCGTATTATCTCATAGAACTTTTCCCTTTCACTGCGAGCTTCAATGGCGTAGTAGCTGTTTGCTACGCGCCGTAGCACCTGCTAGTCGCATTTTCACAAATTACAGTTTACAAGCGGAACTTTCTTTCATACCCAATGAATTAGATTAGGAAGGGACTTTTGATTGTATTAGAATTAGATATTGTAATATCTGAAAGGAGTTTTAGTTTGTTTTTTTTTAATGCTTGACAAGTGGAGCGGCGTTGCCGCTCTTTTTGGTTAGAGAAGAAAAGATGGAGGTTCGGCAATTGTAATGAGTAAAGCTTTGTTTTGCTAAAATTAATTTTGTGTTAAAGCTATAAGAATTTAAGTTTCGAAATAAACGTGTGCAAGATACTATCTGTTGTTTCTCTTCATAACTTTGAATTGTCATGTAAATAGATAATAACGAACGAAAATTACAGTCGAATAACAGATTTCAGCTTTCAAGCCACAACTACCTTCATTGCGGTATCGCGAATGTCAAAAACATCCAAAGCATGAATATTTTATTATAAATTTGTACACGAATTGTTACGACATCTCACGACGCCTTAAGTTGGGTTTACACCAAACGACCGAATGCTCATTCTATCCCCACTCTACGAAATTTGTTCGTTACACAAAAAGAATTTCATAGAGTGGGGATAGAATGAGCTCATTTGGTGTAAACCCACGTTTAGAATTTTTCCAAATGTGGGACCGCAACCGTTAATGTGCAAGGGAGGCACAGAGATCTTCAAAGGGGGGACGTGGGTCATTGTATCACTGAGTTTTAGTACATACATACAAGTTATTAACATTGACCCATAAGCGTTAGGTGGGTCAAAATTATTTTTGTTGTTTCATACCACTCTGTCACGCTGTTAGTTGCCTTTTCACGCTAGATTTTAATCCATACATCAGAAATTGAAAACAAAACATCATCTCATACAAAAATCACCACTGCGTCACGTTTTTAGGGACACAAAATAAGACAACGAAAAGAATTTTAACCCAGGTACTTAGTATGTGCATTTAACGTGTTCTTCATCGCTATTTGACATTATAAACCTTAACGGTTTCGTAATAAAGGCTAACCGCGGTGCCCGTCGTGTTATCCAACGTGAGGCACGGAGAGTAAGCGACTAGTACATACATACTACGAGTTTTTCATGTAAACTCAGAAATCGCGAAACGTACACTGAAATCATTGAAATACGTATAAAAAATACGTATTTAGAGTACGTGTACATACGTGTTATAGAATACCGTACTAGTAATAAAAAAATAATCTACTAATTTTAATATCAAATATTCGTTTAATCATCATCATCATCATCATCATCATCATCATCATCATCATATCAGCCGAAAGACGTCCACTGCTGAACATAGGCCTCCCCCAAAGATTGCCACAATGACCGGTCCTGCGCCACCCGCATCCAGCGGACTCCTGCGACCTTCACCAGGTCATCGGTCCACCTTGTGGGGGGCCTACCCACGCTACGCCTTCCGGTACGTGGCCGCCACTCAAGAACCTTCCCGCCCCAACGGCCATCGGTTCTACGCGCAATGTGCCCCGCCCACTGCCACTTCAGTTTAGCGATTCGGAGAGCTATTTCGGTTACTTTGGTTCTGCTGCGGATGGTCTCATTTCTAATCCATTTAATGTCTCATTTTAATAAAATGTAAGGCGATTTTTAAAATAAGTACTTTAATGATTGTTAAATATTTGGTAGAGTAGAGTGTTAAACTAAACGGTGGTTAAAAGTTTCGTAGTTTCGTAGTAGTAGTAATAACTAGTTTATAATATTATAATAACTAGATTTAGTACCTATAATAACTAGACCCCGGTATCGGAGGTGCAAAATGGTAGCTGTCAAGTTCTTAGGGATGGGGTAAAAATATTTGTGATGTCGATAATTAAAGTTACATATCGATAATTTTTCTTTACCATAATAATAATAAGCTAAGACTTTAATTAAACGCACCTATTTACGATATAAACTAGGACTATATAATTACAAAATATTTATTTAATGTTATGTAACATCGCCATACTTTTTATTGAGGCGATTGTCGATGAACCTTCTGAAGTTTCGGTTTTCCAATTTGATCCAAAGTATGTTACAACTGACGAAAAACTTAAGCAGATCGCGGTTACAGTTTAATTGGTTTTATTTTTTTTTCTTTTTTTATGAGTGTTTTCATACAAGATTGAGTTGCAATGCAAGATTATGCAAGATTACAAATATTGGAATGGAATATCTTTTTCACCTCAGCAGCTCGAAAAGACTTCTTTTGATTCACGAAATCAGTGAGCAAAGTGCGATTTTGCTCACTGAGTGAATGTTGTTTTCCATGACGTTTAGACTTCAACTTTTTCTTTTGTTTCTTTCACTTGTTAGTAAAAAGACAGAGATGAAAAATGTTACGTTATAAATTGTCATAATATGCATTTTTTTTTTCGTTCATGGCATCCTAGCGTATTCAGCCAGTTGTATTAGACGACGCGTTTTATCGGACCCGATTCCTTGTATCCGAACGGCATATGGCCCCTACCACCAAGCATACATAACATTGGCGTCCGTCATTCCACCTCTCTATCGCTCTTATATATAAGTGTGACAGAAAGAAAGACAGCCGTTTTAAAACGGACGGATATCGTGGTACTAGGCGAGTCAGAATCGCGTTCAGAAATTCGACACGAGTTCATTTCTAAATAATTATAACTGTTTTATAAAATTTTATGAGCTTTCATTTTTTTAGTAGTTATAATTATGTACTTTCTGTTACAAACATAATGGTAAAACAAAAACAAAAAATAACGGGATGGCACGTATAAATGTTTAATAACATATTTTCCTTTTCTCCATGCTGAGGTGAAAAGTTGTATGTACAACTTGAGAGCAAAGTTATTTGAATCTCGTGTCTTTCGAGTCTCTCGCTACGCTCAAGATTCTATTACAGAATCCCTCGCTACGCTCGTGATTCTATAAAAGAATCTTTCGCTTGCTCAAGACTCAAAACTGACACTCGCATCAAATACGTACTTTGCTCTCATGTTGTACAAATAACTATTATTAAATAATCAATATTCGTAGAACATAGGTACGTTGTTTTTCTCTTGATGGCAATTCGACTCCATGTGATTTTTTATATTCCAACATCTGGAAATGATAATGTATTCTGCAAATTGTATATTAAATATTTTTCATTCATTTTTGAAGTTCAGGGTGTTCAGCAAGAAGTGACTCCATTTTCTATTGTATAAAATATTTTAGGCGAATAGACTCGTAAACACGGCTAAATAATCGAAGACGTTGTTGAAAGATGAGTATCTATTGACATAAATAATTTATTATAAGTATTAATATCTCAAAAGTTTTTGTTCAATGTCGTGCAACTCGAAACATAGGTAATAAATGTAATAGCAACCAGAGATTTGTATTGTAATAGTAATGATTTATATATTAAACCTACATAATATATAATAATACAGCACTTTTGAAGTCCTTTCGCCGAGAAGGAATTACTATTTTGCCATAACTTTAAAATGGCTTAACCTAGATGGTAAAAAAATGTCATCCAGATTTTAAGGATGAGGTGTGGAATGTGGAAGGTAGGTACCTAAGCTACTTAAATTTTTGAAATATGTAGGTACGTACAGCTACCTACTTACTCATGCCAAATATCAGCTTAGTACTCACGATAAATTAGCTTACGACCCGATGACATTGACTGATAGACAGACATACATAAAGAAATTATAAGGGTTCCTAGTTGAATTCGGAACCCTGAAAAACAACGATCAATTTGCAATATTCCATCACAGCATCATAATTCCATAACGTCAGTTTCAGTTAATTTCCGTGTCACCTAGCACAATCTTAGTTAGGCAGCTATGCATAGGTTGGCAGCATTACGTGGGTGGCAGCCAGCGATGCAGGGGAAGCGAGCGTTAACCCTTCTGCAGTTCATTCGCCGTCTGGCCTCACCCCCGACGGACTCCCACCGCCCATCGACTGCAAGCCTAGCTATACTGCAACCCAACACTTTTTATACCTTATATATAAGGTCCTAATTTATTAGTTGCAGATATTTTAACACATGATACTTTACATTAAAATAATTCACTTTAAATATAAATCAAGAAATCTTTTCATGTAATTTTTTTGATTTCATTTTCCTAACAAAAAAAATAATTATAATTTCGTCTAAAAAAATCATCATGTGCATTATCACATGTCACAATAACACTGTCTGTCTTGTTATCAAACGACACAATCCACGGGAAAATAACATGACATTGACAATCCAGTATTTAATTTATCGACGTGAAGTGGCCAGTTCCAGTTCGTAAAAGAGGTACTAGAATCTGTTCAATGAGTTTTTATTTAATAATCACATAAACAGGGTGTTTTTACGTAGCAAATTTGTTTTTCAGTTTTCTCCAAAAAAATATCATAAAAGCTATAATGTTTCACGGTTTAATATACTCTAGAGACCGAGTACTATCAGCTGTAAAAATATCTGCATCTAATAAATTAGGACCTTATATACTTATTTCTGCGAAAGCCATTACTAAGACCATGTAAGATTACCCCCTCTCGAGTTTTAATTTGGATGACATCGAGCTGACATTGGGAAAACTTTTAACAATATTTTTTTCTGTGGATACGTACCGTTAGGCACTGGTCTCACCGCGAGCTATGAACTATGGGCTATAAACACGAACAAAAGATACGCACTCCCGTGTAAATAAAAGAGATACTCGCCCAGCTATCACCGCCGCGCCGGGCGAGTATCGCCATGTCTTTTTTTTTACACGGGAGTGTGTATCTTTTCTTCATGTGTATAGCCCCATAGTTCATAGCTTAGTACCTCGCGGTGAGACCAGTGCCTTACAAATGTTGTTTTGCGTAAATATCGTACTGTTCATTTTCTTTAACTGATTAATTACATAAGGAACATTACGTACATAAGGTAGATACCTACCTACCTATTCAGGTATTTACTTTTACACAATTACCTACCAATAGGAATCAGTTGAAACCTGTGCTCGAACTATTGTCATGATTATGGGCATAGATAATTCAGGGTATAATTATTTATATGCTTAATAAATATATATAATATGCTTAGTAAAAATAATGAAACTGAAAATCTAAATGAACGCCCGTACTATTTAAATATTATATTACCTAATACGTTTTTAAGCCATAACAATAAAGTAGCTAACTACAAGCACTGCTACACGTCCCTTCCCGTCATGTTGGTGCAAGAATACAAATGTGTTATAAGTAGTCAATTTAAGGAAAATTTAACTTTACGGCGTCCCGCCCAAGTTCCTACTGCATTGACGTAGGAAACTAAAGAGAGCTAGGGTTAGAAGAGAAAAAAATCGTCCCCAAAAACATGACAATCGCGACAGAGTTCAAAAAATAATTGGAGTGTAATATGCTGTACATAATACGTAGGAATGTACTACCTAAGCTCAAAACGGTAACAACATGATATAGCTAATGACGTAAAAATCGTTTTTTTTTTAATGAAAACTAACAGTTATTATTTATTAATTTGCTCTGTGACAGTCCACTTGCAAAAATGTGCTCTTCAGATCTACCTTTGCAGAGCATACGAATTGAATCAAAGATTGCATTGTCTATCATTGGTGCCTGTCAGCTAAAAGCGCCCGAAAATGGTACCACCACCCACAATACCTTCTATGCTACGCACTTACCTGTTGGCACATATTTTCACGGCTGCACTGGCGTCGTAAAATGCTAGGAACTCTCGGAAGTTGCAAAAGGACGTGAACCGTGGATTGCAGACAATTCGCATATTCATAGCTATTGCGCCCTCTTTTGCCAGTAGATATTCCGTCCTGCGGCAAAGATTGTCTGAAAGTTATTTACGCCACCTAAAGCTTTCCTCTTCCTTCTTCCAGCGCTTTCCTAGTAACTACGATTTATGCACAGCAATTTAATCCTAAGAATTAGCCCGGTAGGCAAGTCTTTTTACGGCGTTCTCTGTTAGACAAACTTAGGCAGTATTTCGTATAAAATATTAAAAGAGCTTGACTGAAAAATCAGCAATGTGACACCTTTTCACAAGGAACTGCTTTGTCTACTTCGAAATTGCTTTTCCTAGAAGTCAGAATAGTCATTAACATTTCCATTACAAGTATAGTGTCGCTAATTTGGAAGACAGTCTGAAGTAGACAAGTCTAAATTATACAGGGTGTTAGTCACTGATACCTTAGGGTATGCATGTGTTCATGATAAGGAATCATTTTACTTATGGGACTCATATCGAAAAATCGAAAAAATAAAATCACTTCCTATGAAATGTTGATCACCCGATGAAACCGCTTTGTATGAAAAGTCGATTTTTTTTAAAGATTTCGATGTGAGTCTCATAAGGAAAGTTGTCCGTTATCATGAACACATGCATACCCTAAGGTATCGGTAACCAATTTGAAAACACCTATACAGTTGTTATATCTACTTGTAGGGAATAATATGCCATCGGATTTTCACGAAAACGTCCGATAGCATCTCACCTGAACGAATGCAATTGATACTTAATTTCACTGTGACAGCAACATGAATTCAGAATTATCCGTGAAAATACGATGGTGTGGTATTCACAGTATAATGTGGGTATTTTAGGCAATCCAACGTGAGTTTAAATCATTTCAAATAATTATGAGGGCATAATTTTAACTCGGTCGCATTTGCTAGCACCATAAGGGTCAAGGCAGTTAAGTAGTTGGTCGTCAATCGCCAGACAGTTCTGCCGCAAATAACTTTAGTGCTTTAATGATGATTTGATAAAATCAAACATGTAGGTAGAAAAATCACTTTTTTATTGATAATTAACAACTAATACTAATTAAACTAATTAACAATGACCAATTTGGTTTCCATAGACCCATAAATCAACTTTTTAAGTTTTTAGTTACTTCGGTACCTAAATATTTAATCTATAATTAAAACTTGAAGAAACATAAAGACTTACTTCTGGTTCTAGGTCGAGTCTAGTGCGTTACACTTCTCACCCAGCTTGTTTAAAATGCCTACCTAATGAAAGTCAAGATCAATTTAATTGATTGGACAGTTTCCAATATTTAGTTAAGAGTTTGTTCTGAAAGTAAAGGCACTTGAGATGTACGGGTGCGCCTTATTACCTTCATTTTCCGCACAGAATATCTTATGTTTATGACTTATGACCTATGACATTGACAAACATATTTAAAACATATTAACTGCAGTATCTAATTCTAAATCACGGCTTATTCGCTTTTTTAGATCACAATTCTTTCGAGAATAATAAACAAATTATGTAGCTACAAAAGGTCCTTAAAGGACAGAGTCAAGCGTATTACTGTTTATTGACTTTAATAAGTAAATGCTACTCTTTCTTCAAATAATACTATAATATTAATGCGATCGTAATGGCATTTATTACTTAAAAAATATACTACTAATCTAGTGTAATATACTTAGTTTAAAATAATTCGATATGATTGGATGATACCCATTCAAATATTGGTAGGTATCTGGTCTACAACCACGAAATTCGTAAATTTCCGAGTATTTATGTTGTCACTCCAACGAAGGCGTCATTAGAGTGACAGAGAGAAATCGCGGTAGGGCCGCAGGCTAGCAGGCTGGCCGGTGTCAGGCCTGCTACCGCGAACACCGAAGTTCGCAAATTTCTTGAATTTTTCTCTGTCACTCTAATGACGCCTTTGTTGGAGTGACAGAGACAAATCCCCGCAATATGTGAATTTCGGTGTTCGCGGTAGAAGGCCAGGCTTTCCGGCTTTTTACGGTTCGCAACTAGGTAGTCCTCAAATGAAAACAAGATAAATATCAACTGTCTAGAATTTAATGCCTGAATAGGCCTTCTAGTATAGTTAATAAGTAGTAATAATGTAGTTCCACGAAAGTGAAGTAATCGAAAACGAGTATACGAGCCCCGATGCAGTGGAGTTCGTCTAGTTCGAAACAATTTTTACAAATTTTTGAATATTTTAAAAATGATCACATTATGCTAATGATAAATTGTATGAATGTTAGTCATGGTTAATGTGCTACATTTCAAGAGACACAACAATCTGAAGTACGCTTTTGTTGTTTAATAAATTGATTTTAACAAACCAGTGTTTAAATTATATTTTCGTTCACCGCCGTAATTCCGCGCTTGACGTTCTTTACATTCATTGATTATTTACAAAATTAAAAATTGTGGACAAAATTTTAAAAAATACCTCTCGTAAAATAGTTTTTTTTTTATTCTGATTTATTAAGTCCAAATATTTTATACTCAAAGAAACTATTTTAGTACTACTATTGAATAGTGAAGGTTTTGTCTCTAAACCTTTTCCCCCGGATGAACGGGATAATCTCGAAAAACTGTCTAACTGGACGAGAACATATGCATCGGGGCTCGTAGGTAAATGACGAAAACCTCAAAAAAATGTGCCGCATCTTCGATCTTAAAATGGACCCTAAATTTGGATTCCACGTACTTAAGAGTTTTAGTTCAGACTGACTGATGCCAATTGCCAACACTGCTTTATCTACATTCGAAACCACGCGTCGAAATGATTGTTGCTACATCCTCTAGACCTGGTCTTGCGTGATTCGTTTTGACCACGACGAAATTGCAAATACTTAGCCATGATGGCTTTCGTCAAGTAAATGTGATGGATGCGGTGAGTTGTCGGTGGCAGACTCAGCACACGAGAGAGGAGACGACGCTGTGCCGGGACATCCATCTTCAAACGCAACGAACGTTCGCATTCCCAACAAATCTTGAACAGCTCTCTACTTGGCAAACAGACTCCCTTCAACTCTTTTGTGGTTATGTACTTATGGAACCAAAGTTTCTCATTTGCAACCAATCCATCAATGCATTCCTCACATCGCAGGGTTTTTGCCAATTCCACAGCTACATAGCCAGCTATATAGCCAACAATTTGATAGCTCTCCATCCTGTCATGTTCCTTATCTAGAAGTTTAACAAACTTAGTAGTGTTTGTTAATGCCCTCTTATCGGCTTCAGTTTTAGGTCGCTTTTCTTTAACAACTGAATATAACTCATCAAAGGCACGCTTACCACTCGATTTTTTTATAGCATCCAGGTTGTTTGATAGGTTTAATGGGGAGCTATCTATTAGACTAAGACCTCTAAGATTAGACTCAAAGTGTCTTTGATATATTGTCTGGAATTTACTTGCATCTTCATGGGGATTTTGTTTGCGAATAATAGCAAAAAAATCATCCATGTGGTCCCAGCTAAGTTGATATGTAGGAAGGCAGTTTAAAATCCCTTTTGCCACTAAATTAATGTATAAATGTCTCACGGTTTCAATGCTGATCAACAAGCCTTTAAAGCCTTCTGCAAGAAATGAGGGATCCTCCACAGCCAGCTGCCTATTTGCACGTCTACCTAATCCAGGTTTTTCATAGCTAATAGAAGAAATGTATTTTTTTGCCTCTTCCAGAAATTCAAGAATTTCCTTCCCATTTTCTTGACAAATTGGTTGTTTGTAGCCAGACTGACCAACTTTTGAATACAAAATGTAATACAATGTGTTTATCATGGTGATATACATTATAGTTGCGCCTGCACCAGCAAAATTGTGGAGTCTCAATCTATTCTTACAAATTTCTAGAGCAGCACCTAAACTCGGCAACATGAGTTCAGAGATCAGATCAATCTTCATAAGCATATTTCGTAAATTTAGCATGTCAGTTGAGAAATCAAATTTAAACGTTTTATTGCCAAGAATTTTACCAAGTTGTTCAATATATTCCATGCAAATTTTTCCCTTTTGTCCATCTAAAAACACTTTTTTTGAACAAAATGTGTGATAAAGGCTTCGGAGACAGAGTGTAGGGTCCGCGAACACAGTAACTGGATTGCCTGACACTGGATGTTTGAAGGTGGTACTTAAATTCTTGTGATTATCAAGCTCACAACCAAGTACTTTCGCTATGTTTGTAGTAGTAGTCACAGAAACTACATCAACTCCAACCTCATGACTGCGGTGCAAACACATAATGATCAAATTCGCCTGAGCCTCAGCATCTAAGGCTTTATCCAACATCAAATAGCATACAGGAATCTTCCATTGCTCTTCTAGACTTACAAGCAATATAACATATACTTCTCTTCCCTCAGTCTCATCCTCAAATTCATTATCTAGAGGCCCAGCACCAACATTCACATTTACAGATTGATTTCGGACGAACAATTGAAGATCATCAGCAACAAGAGAGAAAATTTGTCTCCTGTCTTTGCTCCTCTTTCCCAATATATCAAAAGCCTGTCTAGTAAATCCTGGCTGAAATGTGGTATTTTCAGACCATCTGCCTAATATTTCAACACTAGGCAGAGGGGAAGTATAATTTTCTCTGACATAGGCGTAAGCTCTAGGTGCGTAGTAGTGTAGAAAACTAGCAAATAGTTTAAGACTTTCAGTAGGATGGTCAACTATCTCAACATCTACAGCAGTGTTATTAACATAATCATTGTCTACATCCTCGGCTGCATAAGTAAGAATCATCTCATGCTCATCCAGTAGGATTCTTTTTTTTACCAATTCTTTTAAGATTTCTTGCATACTCTTTACCTTTTTTGCTGTACTAGTGTTCATGACTGCATCGGAGTAAGAACTGGTTAAAACAATCACCTGGCCCGGGTCAGAATTTTCAGCAGTGGTCATTCAAAAGAAGCTGCTGAAAAAAACAATTTTTATGGATAAGCTAATAATCATAGTAAAAAACCATATTATAACAAGAAAATTTTGTGTTTAAAAATACTTACATTCTTATCTACTTTTTGCTGCAGAATATTATTTATTTTGAGCCTCACGTTACGCATTTAAGTTTACTATTATACTTTATTTGAATCACATCAGCTTCATTGTCCACAATAAATTAAATACTGGACTATACTGGAAAAAAATGAGATAGATAATGTAAATAAACTTTTCAAACATTCATTTACTGTTTTATATCTTGCGATTGGCAGTACTGGGCGGCTACCGCGAAAATCGAAATTAGTAAATTCGAAGACAAGAAAATCCGATCGATAGAAAGTCACGTACCCTACCGGCAACCATCATCGATTTCGAGGTCGAAACTTCGAATCCATAGAATTGACCGACGTGACTGGAAGAATGAATGAATAGTGAAGTAACACTTAAGCACCGCTTAAGCGTACATTACACGCATTGCTAAAAACCGGTATATTATTAAACCAGCTTAAAACTTGGTCAAAAATACACAAATATTTAGATTTTCTTACGGATAGCATGTGACGATATTAAAACAACTCTGTAGGGCAAGTTTTACTACTTATTTTAATTTTTGTTTGTGTTTGATCAATGAGCAAGTCACGACACTACATGACGGCTACTTTTTTAAATTGAAGAATATATTGTAGACAAAAGCATATACATACAGCCTTGACAAAGTTTCTCGACTTATTTAAATGAAAAATTAAATTATTCATTTCTATTTTAATAATCGCTACAACACAATATATCTTAAATGAGTAATCATAAATTTTATCGGCTAGAATTTGTAAATATGACTACTTAAATAATGTGGTAGGGAAATTTAATTAATACTGTCTACCTAATCTACGAATATACATAATTAAATAATTATGAAGTATTATGTAGGTAGTGTAGGTGTAAAACAAGCCCACGGGCCGTCTAACGTTAAGAAGCTACCGTAGCCGATCAATTTCTGGAAATTCAGAGTTTCATCTACGCATTTATGTCCCTCTGACCCTGCAAAACAAGGGGAACATGTTCTTGACTAGAATAAAAATAGAACACGGCGTTCATCAATAATTGCCGTATATAATTATCAGTTATATTTAATGTGTTATGTTATGTGTAACTTATATTTAATGTGTTAAAATATCTAGATTATGAGGAAACTGAAAACATTTTAGAAAATGTATTTTAACGAGATGTGATATTATGATTGTTGTCGTACCATTTCATAATCTAAGTCTTAGATATTAAATATTGTTTTGTACTCAGCCCATACTATATTTACCTAAATGTACAAAATGTAATCAACATCGGTTCACCGCGATACAGGCGAAGCCTAGTGCGGAGACTACTGTACAATACTGTAAGAGTATTTTAGAAAAAATAAAGATTTATTATTTATTTATTATTCAGTTAGTACTTTGCATTAGTCAGGGCTTTACTTATAAATTTAAGGTTGGTGGTTGGTATGGTGAATAAAATACAACATGTTATTTTCTCAGTTCACATATTTATTAGTTAGGTTAGGTTAGGTAATTAAATAATTGAACATCTTCACTACATTAGTATTTTTCAAAAGTTTTCCATGAATACAGTATATTTTTATTGATGGTTGTTGACTGAATGGTTCAGCTTTAAACTTTGTATTACATTTCATAGAATCAAGGAAATACCTATTACAAGACTAATTTCTGTTTTTCTTTATATTAAAAATTTTCCTCAAGCAAAAGAAATCCTATAGATACCATTAATTCAAAATTCACTGACAAATTTTATTGTTGGCAGCAGGAACATAAAATGCGCCCTACTGGACTGAGACAGTTTGTTAGCGCAATGCGTTCAATACATTTATTTTGTGATAGATGACAATGGTTTGGAACAACCTGTATGACCCAGGTATTAAATTTCTATATTAAGAAAAAGTGGAATAGGAGCTTATACTATGTAGAAGAGGTTTGTTTGTACAGTGGCGTTCAGTAATCCGTAGGTATTAAGACTATATTAAATTTTAGACAGGCAGCTGATGTTGCTGATAATCGCTAACAATCATATCGACGCGGCAAGATGCTCAAAAACATCGAAACGTGCACTCTAACGCCATGGTATGGAGGCCTGCTCAGTTAGTGAGCAACTTGGCGCTCCAATATATCTGATTGCAACTACTCTTACATCCAAATCAAAGTTCACTTCAAACACAGTAATACCATTATAAAATTGAGTATTATACCTAAAAGTACCTTACTAAAATTTGCTTGAATTTTACAATGTAAGTAGGTAGGTGCCTATTTATATTACTAAGTGCCTATACATTTGGTTCAGATCAGGCTGACAATTAAATAAATATAAAGTATTGTAATGGGACATTCCGACACAAATCTTACCTACTCCAACGCGATAAGCTCAAGTACAGCGGTGTCAGCGGTTTGTATTGTGGGTACTTAGCGAATATACCACGTAATTTTTTAAACACTGGCTAAATTTTGGTGAGATGGGAAGAAAATCCAGTTCCATACATTTCACCTACCTACTAAAATATTGGAGTTCGTATAAAACAGCTGATTTATTGTTACTATTCAAATGTTAACCCCATAGTAAAAGTTCTTGGTGACCTCAGATATGAACCCTCTAATTAGGACACAAGGTGGAAGTACTAATGCCTGACGCTGTACACACGCAGTATTGACTTGTCATCATAGATTGAGTTGCCATTGATAGGTATACTAGGTACATAGCAATTTCAAAATAGCTTATTTCTAAATTATTTGCATTATTTTAAGATATGCTAACATTTATTAGGACTGAAAGTTAATATTTCAAACTCCCAATATTTTACATTCAAAGTCATCTATTGGGACTGCCAGCAAAAGCACGTGTATTTTATTAGTATAATCGAATTGACTATGAAAACATATAATTTTGTAAAATTTCGATATGGTCACATTTGTCACCCTATAAAATAAATACTATTTAAATTATAAATATTGGATGTCATATACCAAAGAAAAAAACGACCTAGATCACCAACGTCCGAGGTGGGAATCGAACCCACGTGCTCACCTTTCGCGGCTGATGCCTGCACCGCTCGGCCAATCGGTCTTAGCAACCACCAGTCAATGTTCTCGGTGCGGCGTCATATATTTATAATTTATATAGTATTAAGTAGTGTGACTACTGGGGAAAAAATAAAAATACAAATCAAAATATTTAGTTAATAAATGATTTGAGTTTTCACAATATCTTTAATAGATGGCAGCACCAGCTCTCTAGCTATTCTAGAAAAATTGAAACGTATTCTGGTAGGAGGTGCAGGCATGTATTCCTTGCCCTTAGAGTTAGGAGGCGCCTAGCATTGTAAGGGATTTCATATACCCGAGAAAATTGACCGGTGGTTGTTAAAACCGTGTGGCCGAGCGGTGCAGGCATCAGACGCGTAAGCTCAGCACGTGGGTTCGATTCCCATCTCGGACGTTGGTTATCTTGGTCGTTTTTTCTTTGGTATGTGACATCCAATATTTATAATTGATATAGTATTAAGTAGTGAGACTACTGGGGAAAAAATAAAAACACAAATCAAAATATTTAGTTAATAAATGTTTCGATTTGAGTTTTCACAATAACTTTAAATACTATTTATCAAAACCATCAAACTCTTCTCCTAAAACACATGATAATACTTTAGGTAGATTTATAAATGAGCATAATATCGCGATTAAATATTTTTTGTTAACATATTACGCACTGGCATCTACTTCTACCTCATAAATACAAATATCCTTGACAAGAACAAATATTTTTATGGTAATACACAATGCCAATGTGGTGACGGCAGTAAGAATACATTTGCCACTACCCCAAATCTTCCTAAGGGATTGAAGTGTCACCGACCATTCTTTGATAGAAGATTGAGGATGGGCAGCAGCGTCATCATAGTGGACACATTACTGCGATCGCCAACCCGCTTTTCCCAGCGTGGCGATTATGGGTATTTACCTCCTAATGCGTCTATGATGATGATGATGAAGTACACAAAGAGATGCCCTAATCTGTATTCGAACTCGGGACCTCCAGCTTTGCATGCAGGCCCACTACCGACTGAGTTAACAGTCTAATTACTTATATTATTATGTTCAATCTGAACTATGCTAAGTGAACTCTGATTTAGAAGTATCTACGACAGCGGCCTGTGTAAACTTAATAAATAAGAGCATTTCTGCTGATCTCGCTATTTTGAATCCGCAGTGGTTCGATTTGGTTTGTAATCTTAAATCTTTTTCTCTTGCTCTGAAAGCAGCGTTGTTGTACGAAATAAATTTTATCGTTGAAGATCGTTTACGCCGTAGTGTGTTGCCGGTCGCCGACTTGTCTCCTGTCCCCATTATGATCTGAAAATGATAATATTAGAATTAAAATACACATAGGTCACTAAAATTTTACCTAAAACTATAATACACAACTGTTGCAATGTTTAGCACTGTAATATCTTTGGGTCCCTAAATAAAAAAATAGAATCATCATTATCATATAAGCCGAAAATCGTGCACTAAATTAGAATAAGAAAAAGTAATTAAATTTGACTTAAAGACGTAAATTCAAATGAACAATACTTGAATTTACATTGTCTCTGTATTCATTTATTTCGGAGATATCTAGGTAATCTAGGTATGTATGTAATGTTTGCAACGATTTTGATGAAATTTGCGGTATAGGACGAACAATTAAAAATTATATCTAGGAAAGTGCGGGGTGGGTATGTGCGTTCCCATTGAGGGTCCACGTTGGAATTTCGAGCTTTCGAATGTGTCAATATTTAGTAAAAGTTCTCAAACAATTGTAAATGTAACCTTCAAGTAATTTGTAAAATTAGCCACTCCAAACTCCAAAGTTACGTTCGGTTAAAGGTGGACCCTCTGTCGTGACTACCAGTGGCCTATCCCTAGTGGCGTAAAGTTTTGTGGCTTATGTCCCTGGTATCCATATTTGATAATTCACTTAAAATTTACAACTGCTGTAAATGCCTACATTTGGTAAAAGATTTGTAAAACTAATTTTATTTATTGTGACTTCTTTCTGTTAACGCAATAAGAAAATGTGGCTTGCCGAATATGTGGTCCCTCAATTGATCGCGATAAGTCACATTAAGGGATATGAATGGTATTATATATTTTTCAAGAAATATTTTATTTCTGACATAAATAGAAGAAAAATGTAGCAGTAGTAGTAATCATACTATACGACATTATTAAGTTTAATCTTGGTAGAATAAATGGCAAAAGGGGAAGGGGAACAAGGAGATATACCTGGCTGGACTAACATAAATAACTTAATATATTCTTCGGTTACTGCGAGGATTATACATAAATAAATAAATATCTTGGGACATCTTACACAAATCGACCTAGTCCCACGGTAAGCTCAATTAAGGCTTGTGATGTGGGTACCAAGCGACGATATATATAATAGATAGATACATATAGGTACTTAAATACATAGACAACCATGACCAAGGAACAAAAATATTTGTGATAAATAAATACACAAATAATGCCCTCGCCGGGATTCGAACCCGGAACCTCCAGCTTCGTAGGCAGGGTCACTACCAACTAGGCTACGGAGGCTGACAATGAAACAAAACACATGAAATAAAACTATGGAAAACAGATAAACACGCGTATATTAATTGAAATTAACTTCATCTCGACGTTTCGAACACTTTACAGGGTTCGTGGTCTGCGGGCGACTACAATTAATATACACGAGTTTATCCGTTTTCCATAGTTTTATTTTATACCTAACTAACTTATGTGATTTCTGATATCAAATGCAGTGCGAGGTTATTAGTGACTCAGGAAACACTGTACTTATATAAATATTTGTGACAAATACACAAACAAATGTCGTCTCAGGGATTTGAGCTGGGTACCTCCAGCTTAATAGGCAACTATTCATTAACCAACGAAATATGGTTTATTCCTTAATGAACGAACCATATCAATATATAGAGATTTTAATCAATAAAATAACTCAATAATTTACCTTATCTTGCCAGCTAGCACTAGCTTTTCATATTGTGTATAAAAATCCAATGTGTTTCTCAGCCAAATCTGTAATTTTAAGTTATAAACATTATAGAAATTATTGATTTTTGACAGCCTTCAATAACCACCTAACTGCTGCCTATGTAGTGAGTTTCAAACCCAGTAAGGGATGTCTTTGAGTGTTTATCAAAAAGTTTTGATTCTTATGATTAACCAAGTTTGTGTTCTAAAAGTGCGTAATTATAGAATAATGCATATTTATCATTGAATAGGTACATATCTTAAAAAGAATAAAGGGTCTCAAAGAAAGGTTTTTTGTAACCCTTAAATTGGCAAATTTCTAGCCTCATCGCCATTATAAAAAAAAACAAAAAGTAAGTCGAAGACTATGTTCATTGTGACGAACATTGCCAAATTACGGGCTAAGGTTAATATTCAGCCTCCATAGGCGTAGCCTAGTTGGTAGTGACCCTGCTTACGAGGCTGGAGGTTCCAGGATCGAATCCAGCCGCATTATTTGTGAATTTATTTATCACAAATATTTGTTCCTTGATTGTGGCTGTGTATGTATTTAAGTATCTATATGTATCTATCTATTATATACAGGGTGATCAATCCAAATGGGTCAGTATGGAGGTTTTGGAAACCACAACAGATAGCTAAATCTTGCCTTTGTCTACTTAATAAAACAGACAAAGAAAACAGAAACATATAAGTACCCAAACTAACTTATATGAATTTCGATTTCACTTTAGAGGCATTCCATTGTATTGTGATTTCTGATATCAAATTCAGTGCGAGGATATTAACGATTCAGGAAACACCGTGTATAAGTAAAGTACACAAACAAATGTTCTCGCAGAGATTTGAACTTGGAACCTCCAGCTCTGTAGGTAGAGTCACTAGGATGCTTCATTATTCATACACCAATGAAATATTATTTATTCCTTAATGAACCATATCAATATAGAGATTTAAATCAATAAAATAACTCCGTAGCCTAGTTGGTTGTGATCCTGCCTACAAAGCTGGAGGTTCCGGGTTCGAATCCCGACGAGAGCATTATTTGTATATTTATTTATCACAAATATTGATTCCTTGGTCATGGCTGTCTATGTAGGTATTTAAGTATGTATACGTATCTATCTTCGCCTGGTACTCACATCACAAGCGTTAATTGAGCTTACCGTGGGACTAGGTTGATTTGTGTAAGATGTCCCAAGATATTTATTTATATTTAATAAAATAACTCAATAATTTACCTTACCTTGCCAGCTAGCACTAGCTTCCCATATGGTGTATAACAACCCAGTCTATTTCTCAGCCAAATCTGCAATTGTAAGTTATAAACATTATAGAAATTATTTATTTTTCACAACTACCTAATCAATGCCTAGTCCTTATCAAAAAGTTTTGTTTCTTAAATATGGCCGTTTTTATATTTATTTTGTATTTAACTCATTTAACTTGTAATTATAACATGGCTGATCCATATAAATACTTATACATATTAGTTGATATACAGATACATTGTTTGATGTATAGAGTTGATGTACAGATACATTGTTTGATGTATAGGTAGGCATTCAGATAATTTGTTACATTATTCCTGGTTTACTGTTGAACCCAAAAACCACATTCATTATTATTGCTCAGTTTTACTAATAAAGTAGTAGATCATGTAATCAAAACATTTATAAAAGCAAGATAATATTAGATGTATTATCTGTTGGTAATCCTAAATAATCCTAATAAATATGAATTGTATCTTTTAAATGTTGATTTATATTCTTGTACACTGACTTGCTTGTATGCAAATAAATTATAGATATACCTACAAATATTTTAGCATTTCTTTAATGACCACAGTTATTTATTGTAATCTTTTTTGTTTATGTGCAATGAAGTTATACCTACAGTATATAAATACATATATAACATGCATACATTATATTATATCACTGTTTTTACACTTTCGTAAAGGACCATGGCTTCTTAGCAAGGTTAATATTTGAGTGATGTATGGCAGCAAACAAAAGGAGATAGTCAATGACCTAGGAGGTGTTTACAAATTTTCCATTCATTACATTACACAGCTGTTTCTCGCAGTCTTCATCTACCAGCCGCTTGTGCTTTACCAGTTCACTACACATAAAAAAAATACAGTTGATAACTTTCACTTTTTAGAAATGATGAAGTCGGTGAAAAATTCATTACATTTTAAAAACAGAAAATCAATGCTTGGATCTGTTTCAAAATAATTTTACGTTGGTTATTATCTAGCTTGTATTATTGTATGTAAGTGGAATAATCTTAATTTCTGTAGGTACCTAAAAAAATTTGCATGATAAAGTTCTTTACTGGCAAAATGAATTTTTCATTTTGACATATTGAAAATACTACATATAAGCACCATTAGCATAAAGGACTTTTTTATAATTTGAGCTACCTAAAAAATTAAAACAAATGTACATTGTAATTGATACCAGACACTACTACTTATACCATCAAGTTAGAATCAAAAGTGTGTTTTTGACAGATCAATAAGACCTTAGCAATTATTGAAATCCACGAAACACCCGGGATCCATCAATACCCATCCCTTATCAAGTACCATCCGTGCTAGTCCACCACTACTTGTGTTTTTGCACTTTCGTAAAGGAACATACCTTGTTGGCAGGGTTGATGCCGTGGTTATTTGATTGATTTGTGACAACAATCACAGGGAGATATTCCGGTGGCCTAGGTGTTTACAATTGTTTCTCGCAATCTTCGTTTATCACCGGCATGCCAGTCGCACTTTCTTCTGCTGTGTTGAAAAGATTCAATATGGAAATATAGTGTGGCCTTATAAATATGTTTTACCTCAAACGAATAATAAGTATAATAAAATAACAGCGTGGAATATTAACTTAAGTATATCATAATCGTTTCTAATTCGAACGCGTATGCAACCAATCATACTTACGTAGTAAATAACCAAATCACAATACGAACAAGTGATTCACTCTCACAGATTTTAAACAATAACATTACGTTTTGAATGCTGGCTTTGTAAATGAGAGCTCTACATGACAAAGCCCTTGATTTCCAGGCATATTTAAATTTATTTGTAGTTATTTTGATTCTAACCTAACACACGAATTGTAGGTATGACACTTAATACATTAAGATGGAAAATAAATTGCCAGACGATCAAATAAAAAACCCGGGAGACGTGATTAGAAAAAAACTAGTTTCTCAATAAATACCTGAAAAATAATTACAGATAAATACAGTAGTTGCGTTTTGTAAATATATTTTGTGGAGGATCTTCCAAAAATGTCGGAAACTACAAGAAAAAAAGCCGTAGGAAACGTAAAAAAGGGTGTTTTTTGGTAACATTTCCAATTTTCGATCGCAACACGTTAACTCTTGAGTTGCCGTGGAATTTGACAGTTCAAATCGGGTTCAAATGTCAAATTATCGAAGTAAGTTCCTTCGATATGGCATTTCGCGGTAAGCTATGGACAGTAACTTCGATCCATAGGATGCTTCTATCGATCGATCGAATTCGCAAGTGGTTCGCGGTAGCATTCGCTGTCAAATGCCTTCGAATTTACTAATTTCGATTTTCGCGGTAGCCCCCCTGTGGCCTTTATATTATACAGGCTTAGCTCAGTATCAGGGGGGCTACCGCGAAAATCGAAATTAGTAAATTCGAAGGCATTTGACAGCGAATGCTACCGCGAACCACTTGCGAATTCGATCGATCGATAGAAGCATCCTATGGATCGAAGTTACTGTCCATAGCTTACCGCGAAATGCCATATCGAAGGAACTTACTTCGATAATTTGACATTTGAACCCGATTTGAACTGTCAAATTCCACGGCAACTCAAGAGTTAACGTGTTGCGATCGAAAATTGGAAATGTTACCAAAAAACACCCTTTTTTACGTTTCCTACGGCTTTTTTTCTTGTAGTTTCCGACATTTTTGGAAGATCCTCCACAAAATATATTTACAAAACGCAACTACTGTATTTATCTGTAATTATTTTTCAGGTATTTATTGAGAAACTAGTTTTTTTCTAATCACGTCTCCCGGGTTTTTTATTTGATCGTCTGGCAATTTATTTTCCATCTTAATGTATTAAGTGTCATACCTACAATTCGTGTGTTAGGTTAGAATCAAAATAACTACAAATAAATTTAAATATGCCTGGAAATCAAGGGCTTTGTCATGTAGAGCTCTCATTTACAAAGCCAGCATTCAAAACGTAATGTTATTGTTTAAAATCTGTGAGAGTGAATCACTTGTTCGTATTGTGATTTGGTTATTTACTACGTAAGTATGATTGGTTGCATACGCGTTCGAATTAGAAACGATTATGATATACTTAAGTTAATATTCCACGCTGTTATTTTATTATACTTATTATTCGTTTGAGGTAAAACATATTTATAAGGCCACACTATATTTCCATATTGAATCTTTTCAACACAGCAGAAGAAAGTGCGACTGGCATGCCGGTGATAAACGAAGATTGCGAGAAACAATTGTAAACACCTAGGCCACCGGAATATCTCCCTGTGATTGTTGTCACAAATCAATCAAATAACCACGGCATCAACCCTGCCAACAAGGTATGTTCCTTTACGAAAGTGCAAAAACACAAGTAGTGGTGGACTAGCACGGATGGTACTTGATAAGGGATGGGTATTGATGGATCCCGGGTGTTTCGTGGATTTCAATAATTGCTAAGGTCTTATTGATCTGTCAAAAACACACTTTTGATTCTAACTTGATGGTATAAGTAGTAGTGTCTGGTATCAATTACAATGTACATTTGTTTTAATTTTTTAGGTAGCTCAAATTATAAAAAAGTCCTTTATGCTAATGGTGCTTATATGTAGTATTTTCAATATGTCAAAATGAAAAATTCATTTTGCCAGTAAAGAACTTTATCATGCAAATTTTTTTAGGTACCTACAGAAATTAAGATTATTCCACTTACATACAATAATACAAGCTAGATAATAACCAACGTAAAATTATTTTGAAACAGATCCAAGCATTGATTTTCTGTTTTTAAAATGTAATGAATTTTTCACCGACTTCATCATTTCTAAAAAGTGAAAGTTATCAACTGTATTTTTTTTATGTGTAGTGAACTGGTAAAGCACAAGCGGCTGGTAGATGAAGACTGCGAGAAACAGCTGTGTAATGTAATGAATGGAAAATTTGTAAACACCTCCTAGGTCATTGACTATCTCCTTTTGTTTGCTGCCATACATCACTCAAATATTAACCTTGCTAAGAAGCCATGGTCCTTTACGAAAGTGTAAAAACAGTGATATAATATAATGTATGCATGTTATATATGTATTTATATACTGTAGGTATAACTTCATTGCACATAAACAAAAAAGATTACAATAAATAACTGTGGTCATTAAAGAAATGCTAAAATATTTGTAGGTATATCTATAATTTATTTGCATACAAGCAAGTCAGTGTACAAGAATATAAATCAACATTTAAAAGATACAATTCATATTTATTAGGATTATTTAGGATTACCAACAGATAATACATCTAATATTATCTTGCTTTTATAAATGTTTTGATTACATGATCTACTACTTTATTAGTAAAACTGAGCAATAATAATGAATGTGGTTTTTGGGTTCAACAGTAAACCAGGAATAATGTAACAAATTATCTGAATGCCTACCTATACATCAAACAATGTATCTGTACATCAACTCTATACATCAAACAATGTATCTGTATATCAACTAATATGTATAAGTATTTATATGGATCAGCCATGTTATAATTACAAGTTAAATGAGTTAAATACAAAATAAATATAAAAACGGCCATATTTAAGAAACAAAACTTTTTGATAAGGACTAGGCATTGATTAGGTAGTTGTGAAAAATAAATAATTTCTATAATGTTTATAACTTACAATTGCAGATTTGGCTGAGAAATAGACTGGGTTGTTATACACCATATGGGAAGCTAGTGCTAGCTGGCAAGGTAAGGTAAATTATTGAGTTATTTTATTAAATATAAATAAATATCTTGGGACATCTTACACAAATCAACCTAGTCCCACGGTAAGCTCAATTAACGCTTGTGATGTGAGTACCAGGCGAAGATAGATACGTATACATACTTAAATACCTACATAGACAGCCATGACCAAGGAATCAATATTTGTGATAAATAAATATACAAATAATGCTCTCGTCGGGATTCGAACCCGGAACCTCCAGCTTTGTAGGCAGGATCACAACCAACTAGGCTACGGAGTTATTTTATTGATTTAAATCTCTATATTGATATGGTTCATTAAGGAATAAATAATATTTCATTGGTGTATGAATAATGAAGCATCCTAGTGACTCTACCTACAGAGCTGGAGGTTCCAAGTTCAAATCTCTGCGAGAACATTTGTTTGTGTACTTTACTTATACACGGTGTTTCCTGAATCGTTAATATCCTCGCACTGAATTTGATATCAGAAATCACAATACAATGGAATGCCTCTAAAGTGAAATCGAAATTCATATAAGTTAGTTTGGGTACTTATATGTTTCTGTTTTCTTTGTCTGTTTTATTAAGTAGACAAAGGCAAGATTTAGCTATCTGTTGTGGTTTCCAAAACCTCCATACTGACCCATTTGGATTGATCACCCTGTATATAATAGATAGATACATATAGATACTTAAATACATACACAGCCACAATCAAGGAACAAATATTTGTGATAAATAAATTCACAAATAATGCGGCTGGATTCGATCCTGGAACCTCCAGCCTCGTAAGCAGGGTCACTACCAACTAGGCTACGCCTATGGAGGCTGAATATTAACCTTAGCCCGTAATTTGGCAATGTTCGTCACAATGAACATAGTCTTCGACTTACTTTTTGTTTTTTTTTATAATGGCGATGAGGCTAGAAATTTGCCAATTTAAGGGTTACAAAAAACCTTTCTTTGAGACCCTTTATTCTTTTTAAGATATGTACCTATTCAATGATAAATATGCATTATTCTATAATTACGCACTTTTAGAACACAAACTTGGTTAATCATAAGAATCAAAACTTTTTGATAAACACTCAAAGACATCCCTTACTGGGTTTGAAACTCACTACATAGGCAGCAGTTAGGTGGTTATTGAAGGCTGTCAAAAATCAATAATTTCTATAATGTTTATAACTTAAAATTACAGATTTGGCTGAGAAACACATTGGATTTTTATACACAATATGAAAAGCTAGTGCTAGCTGGCAAGATAAGGTAAATTATTGAGTTATTTTATTGATTAAAATCTCTATATATTGATATGGTTCGTTCATTAAGGAATAAACCATATTTCGTTGGTTAATGAATAGTTGCCTATTAAGCTGGAGGTACCCAGCTCAAATCCCTGAGACGACATTTGTTTGTGTATTTGTCACAAATATTTATATAAGTACAGTGTTTCCTGAGTCACTAATAACCTCGCACTGCATTTGATATCAGAAATCACATAAGTTAGTTAGGTATAAAATAAAACTATGGAAAACGGATAAACTCGTGTATATTAATTGTAGTCGCCCGCAGACCACGAACCCTGTAAAGTGTTCGAAACGTCGAGATGAAGTTAATTTCAATTAATATACGCGTGTTTATCTGTTTTCCATAGTTTTATTTCATGTGTTTTGTTTCATTGTCAGCCTCCGTAGCCTAGTTGGTAGTGACCCTGCCTACGAAGCTGGAGGTTCCGGGTTCGAATCC
Source organism: Thaumatotibia leucotreta (assembly GCA_025490895.1). Lineage (NCBI taxonomy): Eukaryota > Metazoa > Arthropoda > Insecta > Lepidoptera > Tortricidae > Thaumatotibia > Thaumatotibia leucotreta. The sequence continues at coordinate 36,179 of JALPQI010006379.1, forward strand.
CGGCGAGGGCATTATTTGTGTATTTATTTATCACAAATATTTTTGTTCCTTGGTCATGGTTGTCTATGTATTTAAGTACCTATATGTATCTATCTATTATATATATCGTCGCTTGGTACCCACATCACAAGCCTTAATTGAGCTTACCGTGGGACTAGGTCGATTTGTGTAAGATGTCCCAAGATATTTATTTATTTATGTATAATCCTCGCAGTAACCGAAGAATATATTAAGTTATTTATGTTAGTCCAGCCAGGTATATCTCCTTGTTCCCCTTCCCCTTTTGCCATTTATTCTACCAAGATTAAACTTAATAATGTCGTATAGTATGATTACTACTACTGCTACATTTTTCTTCTATTTATGTCAGAAATAAAATATTTCTTGAAAAATATATAATACCATTCATATCCCTTAATGTGACTTATCGCGATCAATTGAGGGACCACATATTCGGCAAGCCACATTTTCTTATTGCGTTAACAGAAAGAAGTCACAATAAATAAAATTAGTTTTACAAATCTTTTACCAAATGTAGGCATTTACAGCAGTTGTAAATTTTAAGTGAATTATCAAATATGGATACCAGGGACATAAGCCACAAAACTTTACGCCACTAGGGATAGGCCACTGGTAGTCACGACAGAGGGTCCACCTTTAACCGAACGTAACTTTGGAGTTTGGAGTGGCTAATTTTACAAATTACTTGAAGGTTACATTTACAATTGTTTGAGAACTTTTACTAAATATTGACACATTCGAAAGCTCGAAATTCCAACGTGGACCCTCAATGGGAACGCACATACCCACCCCGCACTTTCCTAGATATAATTTTTAATTGTTCGTCCTATACCGCAAATTTCATCAAAATCGTTGCAAACATTACATACATACCTAGATTACCTAGATATCTCCGAAATAA
>JALPQI010006380.1:0-40724 GCA_025490895.1 Thaumatotibia leucotreta
GCAATTTAAAGTTTTTTTTTTATTTGCTAGGTAATTAAAAATATTTTTGATCATTTGATTTCTGTCAATTAAGTGTGACAAGACTAAGACAACATGGTGACAAAATCGTTTCCTAAAATGCGTTTATCATAGCGTAACGGTTTTAAGAAAAAAACTAATTTTCTCTTAAAATAGACCGAATCCAGAAAACTTCATATAACATTTTTAACTTCAAATTTGGTCAGAAATCCGCTGTTGAATGTTTTCCCTTTCCTCGCGGGCACCCTGTATAATTCCAAGACTTTGATAAATACTTACACCAACTTAGATTCCAAATAAAATTAATAGCTATAAATAAGAAATAATTATATACATATTTTTAGGTAGATTTTTTCATATATGTGATTGTTTCTAGTTTATTTTTATTAATTAAGGTTTGCCAACAAGTGCAATATTATAGCCAATACACTTTACACTTGGATACAGGGATCATTTTCGAATATTCACCCAATTATAGGCAAACACAACTTACATATATTACTCGCATTACATTTTGAGAACCAATAGCTATTAGTTTAAGTACTGATTTTTCAATCCCCAGATAACAACCAGTAACTGTCAAATAAATGTTAGCTCTATCCTTTTTTGACTGATGACCAGCGATAAGGATGGTAATACTTTTAACTGACGGATACTTTTAACTGAGGATTGAAAAATCAGCCCTAATTCTATTTAATTTATACGTAGAGGTTGTATACTCGTATATATATATTAAATTACTCATTCTCTAAAGTATAGGATTCCCTGAATCTTAGTGTTAACTAGTACCTAAATACACCTGCAAATGAATCATGCCTACTACCGCGAACTTCTAAATTCCTACAAGGATTTGCCTCTGTCACTCCAACGAAAGTGACACAGACAAATTCTTGAAAATTTCGAGTTTGCGGAGCCCAAAATCCCTCCATAATTTCAGGGGCAAATTCGGCACCGTCTACCTCTGCCGAGAGAAGAACAGCGGGCTTGAACTAGCAGCCAAGCTGGTGTCGGTGGCAAGACGGGACGAGCGGCGGAACGTCGAGCGAGAGGTCGACGTCATGCGGCGCTTGCGCCACCCGCGGCTCATCCAGCTCTACGATGCGTACGAGTGGGGGAAGCATATGTGCGTCGTCCTGGAACTGTGAGTCACTTTTCATATCTGTTCACTACTGGACGTAAACCTCTTCTATTACCTATCGGTATCGGTGAAGAGACGACGAGCGGCGGAACGTCGAGCGAGAGGTCGACGTCATGCGGCGCTTGCGCCACCCGCGGCTCATCCAGCTGTACGATGCGTACGAGTGGGGGAAGCATATGTGCGTCGTTCTGGAACTGAGAGTCACTTTTCATATCTGTTCACCTGGACGTAGACCTCTTCTATTGCCTGTCGGTATTGGTGAAGAGACGACGAGCGGCGGAACGTCGAGCGAGAGGTCGACGTCATGCGGCGCTTGCGCCCACCCGCGGCTCATCCAGCTCTACGATGCGTACGAGTGGGGGAAGCATATGTGCGTCGTTTTGGAACTGTGAGTCACTTTTCATATCTGTTCACTACTGGACGTAGACCTCTTCTATTGCCTGTCGGTGTCGGTGGTGAGACGGGACGAGCGGCGGAACGTCGAGCGAGAGGTCGACGTCATGCGGCGCTTGCGCCACCCGCGGCTCATCCAGCTGTACGATGCGTACGAGTGGGGGAAGCATATGTGCGTCGTTCTGGAACTGAGAGTCACTTTTCATATCTGTTCACCTGGACGTAGACCTCTTCTATTGCCTGTCGGTATTGGTGAAGAGACGACGAGCGGCGGAACGTCGAGCGAGAGGTCGACGTCATGCGGCGCTTGCGCCACCCGCGGCTCATCCAGCTCTACGATGCGTACGAGTGGGGGAAGCATATGTGCGTCGTACTGGAACTGTGAGTCACTTTTCATATCTGTTCACCTGGACGTACAACTCTTCTATTGCCTGTGGGTATCGGTGGCGAGACGGGACGAGCGGCGGAACGTCGAGCGCACAGAATTAGATTTGGATAGAAGAAACAAGTTCATTCATTTCTATGGCGGCCGAGCGTGTCAAATTTTGTAAGTTGAAGTGAACAAAAACAATAATAATGCCTCCTTAAGTAATATTAATTGCAACAACACAAAAAAAAATGTCAATACTCAAGGGCCTGAGACATATTTAAAATCATAGGCAAGTAACCTATGATTTTAAATATGTCTCAGGCCCTTGAGTATTGACATTTTTTTTTGTGTTGTTGCAATTAATATTACTTAAGGAGGCATTATTATTGTTTTTGTTCACTTCAACTTACAAAATTTGACGCCCGAAAGCTGCAAGCTGCGATTAAAGACGGACAACTCAGTAGATTTTACTGAGTTCATTTGACACGCTAAGTACATACGTTTGCTCGGGCTGGAGCAAAAAGCTTTGGAAATATAGCAAAAGACAACTCAAACTCATAACGGGGGTGTTTACGGGACACTTTGGAGTCAAAACTCTCTTGGCCAAAATGGGTCTTTCTGACAGCATAGACTGTAGAATGTGTGGCGAGGAAGAAGAGACAATGAAACACTTGATGTACGAATGTCATGCCCTCGCCAGACAAAGGATGAAAGACTTCGGAACTAGTTATCTAGAACCGAAGGAGGTCAAAACGTTACTGCTAGGGTCCATCCTCAAACATATTGAGTTGATAGAACAATCCCTGGGGTAGGCGAAACAGGGGGCAATTACACAAAAGATCCCAATGGGTCGAAGTGTATCCGTAAGGGCCCTGCAAATAAGATAAGATAAGATAAGATACGTTTGCTTGATCTATGGTATATATGACATCTGTGGTCGAGCGAGAGGTCGACGTCATGCGGCGCTGGCGCCACCCGCGGCTCATCCAGCTCTACGATGCGTAAGAGTGGGGGAAGCATATGTGCGTCGTACTGGAACTGTGAGTCACTTTTCATATCTGTTCACAACTGGACGTAGACCTTTCCTATTGCCTGTCGGTATCGGTGGGGAGACGGGACGAGCGGCGGAACGTCGAGCGAGAGGTCGACGTCATGCGGCGCTTGCGCCACCCGCGGCTCATCCAGCTCTATGATGCGTACGAGTGGGGGAAGCATATGTGCGTCGTCCTGGAACTGTGAGTCACTTTTCATATCTGTTCACCTGGACGTATAACTCTTCTATTGCCTGTCGGTATCGGTGGGGAGACGGGACGAGCGGCGGAACGTCGAGCGAGAGGTCGACGTCATGCGGCGCTTGCGCCACCCGCGGCTCATCCAGCTCTATGATGCGTACGAGTGGGGGAAGCATATGTGCGTCGTACTGGAACTGTGAGTCACTTTTCATATCTGTTCACCTGGACGTACAACTCTTCTATTGTCTGTCGGTGTCGGTGGTGAGACGGGACGAGCGGCGGAACGTCGAGCGCACAGAATTAGGTTTGGATAGAAGAAACAAGTTCATTCATTTCTATGGCGGCCGAGCGTGTCAGATTTTGTACTGAAGTTGTTACTTGCCTATGATTTTAAATATGTCTCAGGCCCTTGAGTATTGACATTTTTTTTGTGTTGTTGCAATTAATATTACTTAAGGAGGCATTATTATTGTTTTTGTTCACTTCAACTTACAAAATTTGACGCCCGAAAGCTGCAAGCTGCGATTAAAGACGGACAACTCAGTAGATTTTACTGAGTTCATTTGACACGCTAAGTACATACGTTTGCTCGGGCTGGAGCAAAAAGCTTTGGAAATATAGCAAAAGACAACTCAAACTCATAACGGGGGTGTTTACGGGACACTTTGGAGTCAAAACTCTCTTGGCCAAAATGGGTCTTTCTGACAGCATAGACTGTAGAATGTGTGGCGAGGAAGAAGAGACAATGAAACACTTGATGTACGAAACTACGAATGTCATGCCCTCGCCAGACAAAGGATGAAAGACTTCGGAACTAGTTATCTAGAACCGAAGGAGGTCAAAACGTTACCGCTAGGGTCCATCCTCAAACATATTGAGTTGATAGAACAATCCCTGGGGAAGGCGAAACAGGGGGCAATTACACAAAAGATCCCAATGGGTCGAAGTGTATCCGTAAGGGCCCCGCAAATAAGATAAGATAAGATAAGATACGTTTGCTTGATCTATGGTATATATGACATCTGTGGTCGAGCGAGAGGTCGACGTCATGCGGCGCTGGCGCCACCCGCGGCTCATCCAGCTCTACGATGCGTAGGAGTGGGGGAAGCATATGTGCGTCGTACTGGAACTGTGAGTCACTTTTCATATCTGTTCACAACTGGACGTAGACCTTTCCTATTGCCTGTCGGTGTCGGTGGTGAGACGGGACGAGCGGCGGAACGTCGAGCGAGAGGTCGACGTCATGCGGCGCTTGCGTCACCCGCGGCTCATCCAGCTGTACGATGCGTACGAGTGGGGGAAGCATATGTGTGTCGTACTGGAACTGTGAGTCACTTTTCATATTCATAGGCCTAGAAACCATACCCTTCTTGCGATTCCAACATCGCGTACTGTGGCTCGCCAAAGATCTCTTGTTCGAGCTCTAAGATTTTTGAACACGCTTCTGTCATGGGCACCTGTATGTGATCTGTTCGCAAGCCGATGGGCAAATGTGTGTAGCGTATGTCTGAAGTACTGCGAGGTAATGGATGACAGTGGTGTATTATAATGATATTTTGTATCTAATATTGTGTAGTTTAAATTGTACAGTGCTTTGGTTTATTCTGTCATGCTGTATATTTTTTGTTTGAATAAATCATAATATTTGTTCACTACTGGACGTATACTTATATTAACTTGCATACAGACGTATTAAGGTATATGCCACGCCACGCTGGACGAGCGGGTTGGCGACAACAGGGTGCTTAGACAAGTTGCCAATCGCTAACGCTTAATCGTCAATCGTAAACGACAGGCAGCTGTCTTTGTCGCACTAATATGAAAGAGTACGATACGCTACTAAGCGTTAGCGATTGGCAACTTGGCTAAGCGTCCAGTAGTTATGATGATGCTGCTGCCCACTATCAATTCCAGCTGTAGGTTTATGATGTTCCCGTGTCTAATCGTTTGTTGTCATGCAAGTGCGAAATAAACACGTAGCACGATAAACGATAAATGCCTGACCACCATAAACCATAGGGAACTGTATCAATTTTTAATTTCCTGTTAAAATATTTTGGCTGTAGTTAATTACAATGTCAATCTCTTGATGTGGTAATGTATTGGTCGCCGCGTGATGGCAGTAATTATACATTTGTCATCACCCCAACTCTTCCCATGGGTGTTGTAAGATTCGACTACGGGGTTGAAATGTCACTTATTAAAGTTATTAATGATTGATAATGGGTATCAGCGTCATCATAATAGACACTTTACTACGATCGCCATAACCTCCTGATGCGTTCCCGCAAATCCTTCATAGTAAGTGGGAGACCCCTACACCATGAGGATAACAACATTTTGTCAATTCCGGTTCGAAGGACCAATATCTTTGTTTAAGAAGAGTTCTACTAATTTAATCCGAGATACAGTACATGTATTGTACGATTTCAATAGCAAATTAGTTACATGAGACAAGTAGATATAGGTGCTCAAAATTCCAAGTCTTCTTATAATAGAACGACATTTAATACAAGCTTTAGTGCCAAATACCAATTATGCGAAATATATATTCGTCTACATTAATCTTCCTGCCAAAATCGCATAATAAAGTTCAGACTATGCTCTGGCGATTGATCCTGTATGTGGCCTGAGTGGCGAGCGTCGAGCGGAAGCGTCCGGCGGGGCGGGCAGCGTCGCGTCAAGGATCCAAAGGATTTGGACAGCGTGGCTAGGCCTAGGACTTCCAAGTATTCTAAAGATGCTGATATTCGAATGTTCGGTTTTTATTCGATTTTTTTTTTCTATGTTGGCTCAACAAAGCACAGTGGAGCCCACACCACTCCACCTGATCGTAAGTGAAAGTAAAGCCCAAATCGCGGCGGCAACGAACAGGAGACAAACAGTAACCTGTCAGGTGCCACCGCCTTGCTGGCCCGCTAGATGCTTCTTCACGCTTCGTTTAAAGGGCCCCAAATTATAGGTATGCGGAAACACATGTGCCGGTAAAGAATTCGAATAGTTTTAGAATAACATAAAAAGTTTAAAAATTACTTTAGTTTGCATACGTCAAATATTTTTAATATCTAATGCATGTTATCCTGCAGTAATTATAGATACCTAGAGATTATAACGTTGCAGGTGTATCCTAACTGTCCGCTTGGCTTTTTTTTATTGTTATACCAGAATTTCATGAAAAATCCTAAAAATCTTATAAAGTTGTAATACAGTAATGTAGTAACTTTGATGCAGAAATCATATTAAAACTTAGTAATTGTTGCTGTAATTTTGTGTAAATTGTAACAAGTTACTGTTATTGTATTTTCTTCGGTTACCGCGAGGATTACACATGAACTGTAGTGATTGGATAATAAAAAAATACTCGAATATCTCACGCCGTATTATTCGAACACTAAAAAGGCCTGAATAGACGAACTTTCCGAACATTGAAATATTCGCATTGGAAGCCCTACCCTCTTAGGCAAGTTGCCAATCGCTAACGCTTAATTGTCAATCGTAAACGAAAGGCAGCTAACTGTCTTTGTCGCACTAATATCAAGCGACAGAGAGGGAAAACTTCGATAGGCTACTAGGCGTTAGCGATTGGCAACTTGGCTAAGCATCCTAATACTCAAGCCTCGCGAAAATTAAGCGGTGATCCGACATAGGCCACACTATGTATGTATGTTCGTATTGTGTCGTAAACTCTATCGTTGCATCAAACTCCATCGTTTTATGATTTACTTATACGAATATTCTAGTTACATTTAACTGGGACAATCAAAAAACAAATCATTTTGTCATTACATACACCTCTTTGTGTCCACTATTTTCTTTATGTCGAATGTTATACATTCAATCGTCAATTCAGATAATGGACGTGAGCATTACAGTTTGCCAACTGTGAATCACGCACTTTATAATCGTAACACATGGGATGTCGATGTCGCTACGCTGAATCATTTATAGTAAACCTAAGTACTTGCAGTCATAATCTTTGTCACTTTATATGCTATGTTATAGTTATTAAATCTTTATTTGAGTAAACTACATTAAAACCATTAAGATAATTTTAAATACCTAAATAATACAAAATCTGACGCATTTATAAAAATAAAACACTTAAACCTATGCAATATATCGATAATATAAAACTAATTAAATGTAGTGAATAAAACAAACTAACTTAAAATAATCGAAAAGTCCGCCTCGAGTTGTACCTGGAGCGAAGGTACCCATCACACTAGGCTCGTTACCACGTTGAATGGCGATGGATAACCTTTGCACCAGGTACACCCCCGCGCGGGCGTCAGATCCCCTCTCCCTTATACGACGTGTTATAGTACAATAGGAAAAACATAAAAACAACCTAAGAGCCAATTCGGTTAGCACCAACTTACGTATACACCGTATTCTTTTTTACTTTCTTCAAAATTCGACACGTTGCTTGGTACATTTAAAGAAGCTGCCTGTGTCTGATGGTTACATCACTTTTAGTAAAATACGAAAAAAATTGTTTTCTTTGTTTTCTTTTTGCATAATAAATGAAATGGTACGTGCGAGAGAACCTTAAGAATAACATAAAAAATAACCTCGGTCTCGGGAGACTAACGGCACAAGCACATGTCAAAATAAATAACATTAGGATGTACCTTAAGGTGGATATACACCTAACAAGCGAATGCTCATTCTATCCCCCACGATACGAAATCAACGAATTTCGACGAATTACGTTTTGTGTAGCGAACGAATTTCGTAGAATGGGGATAGAATGACCATTCGCTCGTTTGGTGTACTCGTAAATCCACCTTTAAAGGTTGCAAGACACTTGTTCAGTCATTAAACATTGATGATGATGATGCGGCAAGGCAAGGAACTAGATACTTACGTACGGCGGCCTAATCTTGCAAAGCAACGGGCAATTCGAGTTTAGAATCCACTCTAAATTCGTTCATTCAATCGATCCGAAGTGATCCGAGCAATCCTGAAGAGTGAGTCACGAGGACGCTGGAATAAACCGTTTTGTTTAAACTACAGGTACAGGTTAAGGTCGATCGCAAACAGAAATACAGACAGATAAATTGTTGTGTTTAACTTAAAATAAATGGCGACGCCGTCCGATTTGTTACTAAAACAGTGAGGCATTTAACATTACTTTGTCAAATTTATCTTTACATGAAATTATGGCGCGATTTTAGCGTTTTTCCCTATGATACATTAATTAATCTCTTCTTTAAAAAAAAACTGATGCCCGCGACTTCATCTGCACACACAGGCGATTTTCTCGATAAAAACTATCCTATGGCCTTTCTCGGGAATTAAAGTGTTTCCATAACAATTTTCATAAATCTCGCTCCAACAGTTTTAACGTTAACACAGACAGATAGACAGAATCGTATTCCTAATATTACAAATAGTATCTAACTTTCGCATATTTTGTACTGAATGACAATCAACCTATTCAGGCCAGTCTTAGGCCTTTCGCCTACGATGTTCCTATCGCAGATATTCTTGTTATCTTATTAATAGGCAGGATTCCAGGTGTAATTAGGTCGGTCGTTGACAGACGCCGGAGACAGGTGTAGCTCGTTCATTAATTTATAAATTTCACTTTTGTCCAGTATTTTTAGAGGACGCCATCTTGGATATTAGAACGAGGAACATACCTCTCGTATCTATCTCTGTGCTGTATGGCATTTCAAGAATTTGTTCACCTACATTCTATTTAAAAAACGTAAGGAATAAATTTACTAAAGGAATCCAATAATTCCTAATAGATAAGTGATCATTTTACAAAAAGAAGTTTTGAGGGTGATTAATTAAAGATCGATTCCCAGACACATCGAATGGAACGCAGGAATTATTCCCATGACGTCACTTCTTTTTTTTACAAGTGCTTACTGGCTGGATGCCTTTCAGAGTACAGACGAGATGACGTCAGCGGAATAAAAACGCAAAAAATTTACATTTCGAACGTGCATTTGATGCTAATGTTCATACCGTTCATACGTCTTTGGGAGTTTAATACAAGTATAATAGCAAGTACCAATGAAACAAGGTTTCGTTTGCTAACTCCGTGACGAGGGAGATATATGAACAACCAACTCGTTAAAATTGTATCTTTTCTACGTCTCAATGGCTCGTTGATACATTAATTCGTATTGAAATAAGAATTGTGAGCAATTTGTTTGAAGTCCTTATTTCCTAGTGCATTAGGCTCATAATTATGTAGCTGTCTATTTATTATTTCAAGCATTACTGAGTTGCGGTTAACCGCGCCGGTGATTGTTGAAATCAAATACGAGTAAGTTTTTTTCAATCGGTACATTCGGTACTGTTTTTGTTTTAGCTACCTTTATGCAAAGCATATCATTCCACAGAATATATAAAGTACAGAAGCTTCACTGCTTTGATGTTCACAAATGCCGCCTTTTTATGTACCTACACAATTATTATTACCAAACAAAACGGCGCGCGAGGCGACGCGAGCAGCTGAAATGGGCCGTATTGCGTGGCGGAAAGGTCGCTTGTAAGCCGCACACCGTCGAAAACAGGGTTGTCAATTATTAAAAACTAATAAAATAACGAACGGCGCTATAAGGCGTCTAACAAATACATTACTGCAATGATATCTACGGCGTTAATAGCATTCGTCTTGATTCAACAATTTAGTTCATGCGTGATTATAGAATTTACCTACGCATTTCATACACGTGATTCAAAAATATTTGTCTCAACTCGGTCGGCACCTTCTTTGTGCTTCGGCCGCGCGTGCCCGGGCGGCATTGTTTGAGGTGTGAGTGAGATAGCAACACGACTCCGCTAACTTTAGGTGAATATCCATCCGAATAATCCTGATAATAACACGAACATTCTAAAAATATCTGTAGACAGTATGTGAGGTGTACATAAATTAATATATCTGCTTAATGCATTTAAAAATAAAGAGTTACGTTACGTTACGTACCTACGCATTCATTACAAAAGCAGCATAAATAAGTAATGGTTTAATCACAATCGTAAGGCAGACGTAACACGGCATTTTCTCTTATATGTACCAGTGTACCTATTTGATATTATGGGAATAAAGTCAGAGAACCAAATAATATGTTAGGACAAAAGGCGCGAAATTCAATAAAAGTATGAGAGAACGAAGTTTTTTACATTATTTAAATGTGCCGCTTTTTTACTGACAAATTTGTCCGAAAATAAACCATTTTGTCTGTAATTGACTTGAGTTTCTGAGAATTTAATTTACTACGAATGTAGGTAATAAGTGTATTATTATGTTCCTTACTTTTTAGTATCTCTCTGACGCATCGGCTGTGCGAAAAACGCGTCATGATAATTAACATTTTTATTATTGCAACATGCTGCTATGCAGTATATTTTCGGCATTTTCATTTAAGATGCACATGTATAAAATAATCCTAATATTTGCAAGCGATATATTTCACGATACGTGACGAGCCAGCGTTGTAAAAAACGTGCGTTCCGAGACAGCGCGCGCCAACCATTGAATAGACCACGGAGACGGGGCGCTCTGCATGTACTTGTAGCCGCGCGACGGAATCGCGGAGTGACACCCCCTTGGTTCTGTTTCATGAGTACTCGTACAGTCCATTGTTTTATTGGTCCTGTAGTAAGAAACGCCCGGTAGAAGATTATTGAAATACGTAATGTAGATTTAGTAGTACAACAGCACTATTGAGCGTAAACGGATTACACGAAGACGCCAAAATAGAAACCGGACATTGCGTCGAGGTGCTGATAAAATTATCGTATGCAGCGGGTGACGCATATCGGCGTCAAAGTCAAGTGCCCCCTAAATGGGTTGAGAGCCGAACGGTCTTAAATTAGGTTTCCAACTTGCCATTGAGTTCGAAAGCTCTTAGGATATATTATATTTATGTGGTATTGTAATTGTAACACACAATGTAGATTTAAGGGCTCGATACACAAGTTTCCAAGCACACACACACATCACACATCATCAGCCTGTGTTGGTCCCCTGCTGGACGTAGGCCTCTCCTATTAACTATGCGTATAGGCGCATTAGGAGGTTAAATGCCCATAATCGCCACGCTGGGCAAGCGGATTGGCGATCGCAGTAATGTGTCCACTGCTGCCCATCATCAATCTTTTATCAAATAATGGTCAGTGACACTTCAATCCCTTAGTCGACTCTTACGACACCCGCAGGAGGAGTTGGGGTGGTGACAAATGTATTTTTACTGCCGTCACCACACGGCCACTAGGTATTCCAAGCATAATAAAAAAATGCGTGCTTAGAGTTAGACACTGATCTTATTTATAAACTTCTCCTAACTTACCAAGCCGATAAATATGGTTTGTCCCTTTTGGCCTTATCAATATGCCTATGAGACCGAAAGGGAGAAACGGTTGTTATAGGCTAAGTTGGGAGGTGTTTACGAACAAGTGGGTCTGACTATGTATAAGTTACAGATGTTGATTTAATGGTTGAGTCCTACAACACGAGCAGGGGCCCATTTCTTGAAAGCTTGTAACTTGTAAGTAATATAGTTGAATTATCGAGAAGATGGAATTGCATATGTAGTGGTATCGCGTATTTACAATGTATTGTTTGCTATTGTGTGTGTTTTATCGACTCATGTATTGGCATTATTCGACTAATAGTAAACCTAATTGTAAAGACACAAGGTTCACTTTAAAAGTGTTGCATTAGTAACACCACTACAAATGCAATTCCATCTTCTCGATAATTCAACTATACAAGTGGAAGTCTTTTTTTGACACTTAAATAGAGAAGGCTTTCCGCTTGTATTACAAGTTACAAGCTTTCGAGAAATAGGCCCCAGGAGTCCTACTTAAAATACTGAATAATGCATCCTTGGAAAGAAAAGGTATTAGAAGAAAAAATAATATTAAATTAAGGACGCCTAACTAGAACATCAACATTAATAAAACAAAGAAAATAAACACTTAAAAGGTTGCCACTCAGCGTGTGTCAGAGTACATATTGGGAACCTAGTTTTAAATTTAGGTAAATATTATAAAAACCACATCGATTATGTTTAATACATCAGGTTTGATATAAGTCGAGGCCCTAGTCGAGGCCATACTTAAGACACATAGTAAATTACCAATTACATTAGGTAGGTTTATTAGATTATTAGTGTGGACCAAGCTAGTTTCCCTATATGGGTATTGCGAGCAGCTATAAAGAGGTTTCACGTTGAAGCAATCTTAATGTCTAAACAAATTTATATATACATTTACCTACTTCTACTACCGCTGGAAAATGCGGTCCTACTGCAAATTTCTAAATCCACACTTATTCTATGGCTCTCGACTCGAACGGCGTCATTTAGAATGACAAAGATAAATGCACGAACGTTTAGAATTTCGAATTTACGGTACCTAGTAAAGTAACCAGTAGGCCTGTTAACCTCGTAAGGCCCATTCTATTTTAGGACAAGTGAAATAATAGCCCAGTGTCCTAAATAAAGGACATTATATTTTTAATTTTGGAATCTACAAAATAAAATTCATATTTCTTTGAAAAATGTGATGTCATGGGCCGGTATGAGTAAATTTTGGTGTCCTAAAAATAGGACGTTGGGCCTTACGAGGTTAAGATACCTACAGCGCGCCAGAACCTTAGACGGCTATTTGAATTACGTAGGTTTATATTAACTAACAAATATATTTTTAAAATATGAAATAGATTGTAAATTACCTTCATTACAATGCAAGCAATACATAAGGTGAATTAAATACAGCGCGAATCAGCTAAAATCGTTACCAAGAAGAGGCCTCCTCAGTAACGGTTTTTGCTGATTCGTGCTTCAGCTAATATTTCCTGAAGGCATACCACGAACATCTACGATCTAACAGCTACTAATCTGCTAAAGATTTCTGCTAATCCAATTGAAGCGTTATTTGTTAGGTGCGATTTTGATATTCGCAGTAATACCCCTGATCCCACTTCTGATATTTAAGATAAACTCATCACCACAACTGCGTTAACATGCCGTATTGTCTAGACGATACTTATAGCTAAAAACAAGAGAAAAACACATTGTTGACGCTCCCAACTAATTTTAAATCCGTCGAATATAAAAGCCAGAGACGAAGAGTTTAAACGGTTGCGTCTTTATGAGAGACGTCAAATGATGGCGCGAATATTTTGGCTCGGCGCCATTCTGCCGCTACGTCGTAACGGCTGCGTTCGAGATAAAAATCTGCCTGTCTGAACTCTGAATCTATACAGTGCATACGAGTTATGTTGAGAAAATCGGCTAGTGTGGGTCACTGTATAATGTAAACAAGTATGATGTAATGAGGCTTGTTTTACTAATATATCATACAACAGTAATTGGAGTACTGTACTGGGATTTAAAATCACATCATCACCAGTGATCGGCACCACTCTCAGGCCACTGCTAGACGTAGGGCTCTCCTATTACCTGAGGAGTGTCTTTTCAAGAGGGCTTATGGCCAATCTGCCAATAGAGATTATTTTTCTTATGAAAACAGAAAAAAATGCCCTTGCTGACAGAAAAGAAACAAACCCTTTCGAAAGGACTCCTCAACTGAACTGTACTGACTAGATGATATATACATACATGTCTATAATATATCATCAATACAAAATATATCAATACATATACATTTCAATACAAAGTTGTACTTACCTAATTACGCGTCAACATATCAAGCATGAGCATTGACATGAGACTTAGAGGATACTATATCATGCCAATTTATATATTTGTATACCTACCTACTCGTAATATATATTACCTATAGTATTCGAAATTATGTAATGGAACATGAATTAGCTTCTCCCATGCCAACTATTCGTTGGTGAGACAAAAACCCACGTGTTTTTTCTGTTTGGCCGCAGCTCTTGTAACAACAAACTTCTATCAAACAAATCATTCGTCGATTTTTTTATCTAACAGGTAGAAAAGTCTCCCGCAAAACGTCTTCTAAGAAACAAGTGTTGGGAATTTATCACTTGAAAAATACCCAAAGTTCCAAAATCTGTTAGGTCCACTTGCACTGTCCAGAGCTAGAACCACCAGCCACTGAACAAAAGTGTGAAAAATGTACCTGATATAGCTTTAACTATTTAAATCTGTGTCAAGTAGTTGGCAAAATAAAATCTTAAATTGACAAAACAAATATCCTCACCGTTGTATAAAGCAAAAAATTCATTGAGTTTAAATAAAATACAAAAATTGGGTCTCAAAATAGGATGCCTCATGTACACCGTCAATTTAAGGGTAAGTAAAAGTGAAGCGGAAGCATAGTGAGATGTTCAAGTATTTAAAATTAGCCGCCTTTTTTACTGACAAGACTTTTAAATGAAAACATTCCGCATGACGTCATAAGCGCAATGATAAACAACGGTAGCCACTGTAAGCCGCAGTCGGCTACGTAAAACGTCCATTCAAGATCGTTCTAAATTATTTTTTTTTTAAAAGTTGCGAAGTATTCAAAGATCTTTATTTTTTCACGTTCCAACTACAGGTACTATAGGTGCTTTACAATTGAGAGACAATAAATAAAATTTGACTGATGTTCTGTTTTTCTTCTGATGTTTAATATAATAAAGAGCTGTGTTTACCATGAGCTAGCGCCGGGAGTTTAACGCACGTAGGTAAGTCACAGTCTGTTAAAATCACAGTAGCAGCTAAATTCAGCGGCCCTACCGCGAACTTCGAAATCCGCAAATTTCGAGGATGTGTCTCTCTCACTCTAATGACGCCTTCGTTAAAGCGACAGAGAAAAATCCTCGAAATCTACGAATTTCGATTTTCGCGGTCGTAGGCCAGTTTAGGTTCGGCTTGTAATTTTTTGACATTGTTGTATGGATGGAACTTACATCGCGATTCCGTTTAGGTCCTGAATCGCATTTGTAGATCGTGGTAACCCCCCAGAGCTCACGCTCATTTTTAATTTTGTCCTGACAAGCTTTGCTATTTGTTTTTCAGTTAATAAATCTGGACAGAAAGTAAACGTTCTGCAGCTAGCTAACCATAAACAAACGTGTGAGTAAATTCACAGTTGCGATCATTTTATGCGGCCGTAATCCGACCAGCAAAATAGGTCAAGGTATAATATTTCGTAACCAGAAAGCTACGTCATCGAAAAACGATTACGATGACTACGTAAATTGTGCGTGGAAAGAAAAATAGTCAATATTTTTTTTACATTTAGACCGAAATGGTCATGGCCTAGTTGGCATGCTGTGATGAATTTGACGTTTCCCAGTATGCTAAATTTACTTGAGCAAGGTTAATTACTGTTATTGTACGCAGGATCCAAGGTCGCGAGTATTAACCTTTATGGAATTTTATAATAATACCCATGAAAATAAGTCTCCACGTAGACGAATATACCTACTCGTACAGACACACGGACGCTAACCAATAGGCAATTCGGAATTTTCTATAATAAAATACGATGGGATGATCGATGAAGATTATCGTAAATTTACAGTACGGAATTTAAGAATATATACAAAATTAAGTAGGTACCGATCTGTGTACACAGTGAAAATAGTGTTATACCTAGATAAACACTATTGCGCTTTCAGTTCAGACGAGCAACTTCGATCAAGTTGTAAGCCTTACAAACTCGACGTCTGTTACGCATATTTAGTATCGCATTCTGATTAGGTATTTTTGTATCGACGGCCAATGCTTCAGGATCTGCCTTATTCAATTAAAACTGTCTTATTCCTTTTTATTATAATTTAACACAATTTTGATGCCAATATCGATGTCCTCACAATTTTGCAAAAGCACCTGTGCAAAATAACCGTGGACAGTCTTCAGCCGCACCGACACAATTAAAGTCATTGTTCAACGAATTTACGACTCTTGCGCAAACGCGAATTCGATTGTGGCCGACATGCTGTGCAAATATTTAATTGCCAGTTTACTTAAGGAAAATTTACGATCTTAAACACTGAATTCTTTGTCGTAACGTAACCATATGCGAACTTAATCCAGCGTTATTAACCTTTTATACCAATGAGCTGCGTATGTCGATGTAATGGATGCCAATTTGGAGCTATAAGTAGGTACCTACTGTTTAGGTTGTTACCAATGTGAGGATTGTGAGGCAACTGTTAACTCTGACATCGCTTACAAAATCTCACTTAGGTTCAAAAATTCACTATCAAAATCATCAACATTTGAAACTCTCCTAACACTTATATTGAAATATGCCCTACCTACATCTCATATATCCCTGCATTTCGTGACATTTTATTTCAGTGCGAACTTTTTTGTTTTAGTATGAATTTATTTGAAATGCGTGTGGTGTGAATTGAATACAGTTTATACTTATCAGGATCGAACATGGTAGTAATTTTGAATACAAGGGAAACGGCAAGAGTACAATAGGGTTGATGGGATTCATATGGAATAAGCGTATACCGATATAACTAAAGACTCAATAGTCCAATTGAACGTCCAATGTAATCTTGCCAAAACGACCTCGTAATTTAATCCCGACGAAATAAACAACAGTATTTAATCTCAAGGTGGGATGACACCGAACGTCGTGTTCTTCGGGCGCTTGGCAAATTTCTTCAAGCTGTCGAGAAGAGAAAGTCATTAGTATCGAACGATGGCGCCGACCTTGTACGCTCAGCAGACAAGTCGCATTCCTACTCGAGTCGAGTCGGATGACAACTTAGTGTCACGATGGCACATCGGGTGTATTTTCAGCGTATCTATTGGCTGTGTGATGACTGTGATATGACTGTGATGCATCCAAATAGGCTGAGCAACATGTTGTTTGGGGAGTCCACGTAGCGATACCAATTGTAGTCCAAGGCTATTTTAATTCTAATTTAATGCTTAATTTATACCGAATTAGAACTCCTGCGATACGCAAGTCGTGATTTTGATTTACCATTTTTTACATTCCCTTTGTTGCTACACGTCTTCAGGTACAAGCCTGCTACCGCGAACACCGAAGTTCGAAATTTCAGGGATTTGTCTCTCGTCGGCTGAGAATGCAATTGTGCTATACGCCACTTGCCTTGGTTTAGAGGAGAGCGAAATGAAACAAAAAAAAATATTTCTTGGAATGTCTTATAATTTTGCAATATTTAACTTAACTGGCACTTTAGTATATTAATTTACTATTTTTTGTTATATACAATTAATGTTTAACTTATAATAGTCCTGAGATATAAGTAGTTTTATAATTGCCATATCCATTTTGGTAAGAAAATGTTTAACTTGCTATGTATGATATGACACAAAGTTATGGATGTGTCACAAAATGTTAGTGCAATGTCGAGAAAGGTAGACATTAAAAGCAATTGTTTATGCAAATAAAAGTTATTTTACGACTAAATTTATTTCAAGTCTAGACGATAATTTATCTCGAATATGAAGAAATAATTATTCAAGTGAATACCTATGGTGCCAACATTGATTTCCAATATTTATGTGAATCCTTTTTTTACATTCTTGTTAATAAGTACCATCTAACAGGTGACCTTCTCTATTTTGTGAAATGATAAGCTTTTCAACGATATCTAGTGCTAATGTAAAAAATATCGATGAGAACAGTTTATAATGCGTTTACTAATGAATGACATATTAACGTTATTATTTCTTATCAACGAATACTATTACAGTTTAAGTACCTAAATACACGCTCTATAAATTAAAAGACATGTCATGTAATATGTACTTCAGGAATAGTGACCGAGGCCTCCTGTGGCCAGGACTTAAATGGCATGGCATGGCAGGAAAACAGGAGGTCGCTGGATCGATTCCAGTCCTGGTCATAGGGGGTTCGGTCACTTTTTCTGTAGTATACTATAATGTCATTTCATACAATTTATGGTTAGGTACTCGTAATTATAAATATTATGTATTTATACCACCAACTTATTAAGATAAAAGCTTGAAGTATGAATGACACAAATCATTATAAATCAAACCTACCTTCTTTATTGTCATTTATTAAAAGAGAGGTTAAACAAAAGTATCGAATCGATACAATCAAATCGATTAATGGATTATGTCACAAAAATGTTGATAGGTTAGTCGCTTGGCCGACTGATAAATAGGCTGTTAACCGTAAATTTGTGTCATGTCCGGACATGGCACAATATTGTAATCACTATTTATTGCGGTTTGAGGATATGGCACAAAAATATATGTTTTTTTTAAATATAAAATAAGAATTTTCGAAAATCGATTACTGTTATGAACTACAAAAAAAAAATGCTATCAAGAACCATTAAAAAACGATTTTGCTTGAAAATGGATATGGCACAATTGCATTCTCACCCGACGCTCTGTCACTCCAACGAAGAAAAATCTCCAGGTCAGCTTAGTCGGTGTCAAATACTTTTCCCCTCACTAGCTCGTAAAGTGCTCGTTTATCCTTTAATACGAACGTGTAAAAACGCATATTATTCACTTGTGTGGCAAAGTAACCTTGGTTTTGGAATAACAAAACGTAAAATGCTCATGGAAATTGTTCCATATTAATGATAATTAAATCATTTGTTTGAGAATTTAGTGTAAAATACAAACCTTTGTATAATATGATGATTTTAACATATATTATAAATCCTAAAATTCCATAAGTAACAATTGTTTTAGTGAATGATGATAAGATGACTAGATGCAATCACAAAACGCAGAAAATGTCAACGTCAACATTGTCAAGAATATTATAGGTTATAATCTTTATTTACCGACTCAAACACGCATAAAAATAGTAAACTAAACAACTTTCAGGATGTTCTGTTATAATTTTGTAAAAATAATGAATGAGAATGATTTAATAATGCATTGGCGTTGGTGTGCAACTACAGGAATGTGTTAAAATCGTGCTGCGTTTACTTTTTCGTGCTAAGTTTACTGCGACAAAATCTTGCATTAAATACATGATGCATTTGGAAAATTATTATCACTAACCCGATGATGATTGTAATGTGAACAAATAATTACATTTTTTAAGTTTCCTCGCTATAGTGAGGGGAAAAGTTTTGTGTTACACACGGGTGCAAATGTATTTTACTTCTCGTATGTTAAAACACTCGCTGCGCTCAGGATTCTATTTTAGAACCACTCGCTTTGCTCGTGGATTCAACTATAGAATCCTTTCGCTTGCTCGTGTTTCAATTTCAAACTCGCGGGTAAAATACAACTTTGCACCCTTGTATAACAAATAACTATTGTAGTATTGGTAAATTGTTCAATACACCATTACATTTTACTGTATGGTATGGTAACGAACTATTTGGCTACAATTTGTCAAATTTGATGCCTACAAAGAATTTAATTTTGACGCTGACTATGTTCGTCCTTAACATAGATATGTTACCAATATTATCTTAAATTCTGACAGAATAAAAAAAAACAGATTCTCCCCAATGTACCTTCCGGAGTATTTATACGTTTATTTTAGCACCGAACTGACTTTGGCAACAGCCCGAAGATTTTTACTTTAAATTCGCGCGTGTTTTCTTATAAATCGAACAAGACTGATTCATTTGAGTCTGCAAATTACCTACGTATGAGCCTCTGATTTAGATCGGAAAATAGGAAGAGGCGATATTTATTTACCAAGCCAGGGAGCGTCAGCAATAACAAGACGTTATTAATGACGTCAGAGGTACTTTGAAAGTAACTCTGAAAGATGGAGTTTGTTTATATCTTCTTACTTTGCAGAAGCATCGATATTTCAAGATAGAATCCCTGCTAGAGTAAAACAAATATATCATTGAAAGGCACGTCATTGTGTTTATGCCTACGGCTATTTTGAGTCGATTAGTGGAGGGCCGTACATTTTAAAACTAGTTTTTTTTTGCTTCTGTAATTAAATAATTTTAGTTTTGCATCATCATCATCATCATCATCAGCCTATGATAGTCCACTGCTGGACGTAGGCCTGTCCTATTAACTATGCGTATAAACGCATTAGGAGGTAAATGCCCATAATCGACACGCTGGGCAAGCGGATTGGCGATCGCAGTAATGTGTCCACTATGATGACGCTGGTGATGCTGGCCATCATCAATCTCTTATCACATAGTGGTCAGTTCACTTCAATCCCTTAGTCGACTCTTACGACACCCGTAGGAGGAGTTGGGGTGGTGACAAATGTATTCTTACTGCCGTCACCACACGGCTGAGTTTTGCATAAGTCAATGTAAATATATATCCACATTAATTTAAGTTTTATTATAACTTAGCACGTGACTTCAAATGAAATATTATTTCCATAAACGTATCTAATAAGCAGTATAAGCACTCTTAGCTAATAAAATCTATTTGCATCCACAGGATCACAGGCGGGGAACTGTTCGAGCGAGTGATCGACGAAGACTTCGTGCTGACAGAGAGGGCATGCACCGTGTTCATGCGGCAGATCTGCGAGGGAATCGAGTTCGTACACCGGCAGAATATACTGCATCTGGATATGAAGGTTAGTGATAACACATCGAGGATTGCTATGCTATTATCTTATTCACACATTCGACGCTGCGTTCATCAACGAGCTCGACGACGAGACAGCCTTCACTTCGACGTCGAGCGCAGCGCTGCGAAAAACGGTATTCACTAACGTAGAACAGCTCGTCGTCGAACTGTAGGCGGTAACTCTCGACGCAGTGTAACTACACTCCTCTCTACACTCACGCCGCATTCGTCACCGAGCGCTAGTGTCGGATAATGCAGGATAATGCCGTGTTTTAGTCCTGTATATGTGCATTCCATGAAAAAGTCGTGGAACGTGACGGCTATGACAGCTACCTTAGAAATATATGGAAAGTGCGAGAATTATCTATAAATACAAACACCCAATTATAAAATTTAGATACACCAAAAATTGTATTCGTTTCTTTCTTAAATGCACGCGAAGAACGGAGTCACGTACCCGACATTCTAGTGGAATGCACCTATAGTTCTTTGTATAAATATGTTAAGATTGTTAAGCTCAAGCAAGTCAAGCGAAATGACACATTTAAAGCGATCATGTAAGAAAAAGTCCAAACCCTCAAAAACAAATTGATCGGAACACTTATGATTATGACAGAAGGTATAATTTGATTGACAGATTTTGCAGCACAAAGCAACTAAGGATTGTGACAGCCTGAATAAATGATTGAAGCATTTTCGTATTGATTTGTGTGCAGTCAAAGACAAAATAAGATGTACACAAAAATGTTCAAAAATATGTCCCAGTCAGTGCTCTCTAATTCTGTGTAATAAGACCGTCGTAACATATTTATGAGCGGATTCTTTCGATACTTATTTTTGCACTTGACTGTGCATTAAGTAGGTGCACTGAACGGGAGTGGTCATTTTAACATCATCATAAAATAAAAGTGCCCGCATTCTTACATTTAAATACTTACTACCGTACACGTTATTAAGTTATTATCATAACAACAAAACATAAAAGATCCTAGAGGTAAGCTTATCTTAATTAAGTAGGTAATTTATTTTATCAATACCTTACTGCTTAGACTGCACTACTGCACCGATTAAGCATGGATCGAATACTTATTCACTAATAATAATGCTTTATCATTTTCATTCATAAAAAGATAATACAAAAAAAACATTTATTTCAGAAAATTAAAATAATATTCCGATCACAATTATTCCTGGCTGCAAAGACAGTCCATAGTCCACAACACAATCAT
The DNA here is from genome assembly GCA_025490895.1 of Thaumatotibia leucotreta. Lineage (NCBI taxonomy): Eukaryota > Metazoa > Arthropoda > Insecta > Lepidoptera > Tortricidae > Thaumatotibia > Thaumatotibia leucotreta. The sequence goes on from JALPQI010006380.1 coordinate 21,816, forward strand.
AACAAGACTTACCATTGTGTGACCATGTTATGGGGTATTAATTATTCCTACACGTCTGCTCTCAACAATGTGGCACTCTGATTGCATGGCCCAAGTCCAAAGTCTTAAATCAAAATGGCGGAAATCCAAAGCGCGGGAAGTTTATGATTGTCTGTCCGCCATAATTGTTTATTCGACATACGCAACGTACCCACCGCGTTATTTCTGATGACTCTTTGCGAAAATGCAAAATATCTTTAAATTTTAGATGTTAAAGACGTTGAAACTATGATTTCGTATTCAATATTTTTGGGTTTGAGCCATCATCAACATCATTACTGTCGTAAAGAGCGTGACACTAATAGTAATACATTGCTTTTTAAACTAAGTACCTACCAACATAAAACTTTGAAATTCTTCGGACGCATAGGCGTTTTTCTCCAATACAAAGTACGAGCTTCAACAGTTGAAGTTTGTAAAAAATTTAGATAACTACATTCTTATTGCAAAACAACTAGGTGCTTAAAACAATATTGTTTAGTTTTTATAGTATAAATCTATAAGACCGAAAGGGGCAAACGGTATCTGGGTGAATCAACTATTTTCTGACTGTTATTTATTGCCATGGTTACGGTCACCTGAGTCACGCTGGTTTCATGCAAAATTGGTGTTAATAAGTTATTTCCATGATAGGCCACCTACAAACATGGACTATATGCATGTTTGCATAATTTAATAGCATAATTTGCATAAATCTAGCGTGACTCAGGTGACCGTAACCATGGCAATAACGGGCAAAAAAGTTGATCCACCCACTACCTTAAGTTGTAGTAGTAAGTAGTCTACCTATCGGCTTGCTAAAGTGACGTTTACGTATAAGGGGGTTAGAGTTTGGAAAAACTTGTCTGTCCGTAAAAACCCGCGCAAAATTATTATTTTCTATGGGGGTATGACCCATCATCAAAAGGATGACTTCCAAGTCATCCTTTTTACAATTTACCACCTTTTTCTACTGATAAGTTGGTTTACTACTCTATATTTAGGTAATTATTGAAAAGTTTTGAATTTTCGTGAAGATCTTCATCATTGATATCGCTATAGCAAAGCAACCGTACCTTAATAGCTTAATCACAAAAACTTATTGTTCACAGCCAGAGAACATTCTTTGCCTGACTAAATCTGGCAACCGGATCAAGATAATCGACTTCGGCCTCGCGAGGTTCTTCGACCCCGAGAAGAAGCTGCAGGTTCTGTTCGGGACCCCCGAGTTTGTGGCTCCGGAGGTCGTCAACTTCGACCAGATTGGCTACGGGACTGACATGTGGTCCGTTGGAGTCATCTGTTATGTTCTGTGAGTATCTAAGCGCTGGTAAATCGCGATTTCTTCACAACCAAGAGCATTTTCATCGCTATATGTATACTTCTTCAGTTTTGAACAAATGAATCAGTTATGGTGCTTTTTCATGGCCAGTATCATACTCGTATATTATAAAAGGTGTAAATGAGTCAACCGACAAACTAGAAGGGTGTATTCCTGACCAAAATTTGAGACTATAATTTCATGTGAACTTAGGGCTGGTCCATTAATCACGTCATACGATTTTGGCCTATTTTAGACCCCCCATCCCCCATGGTGATACTTGGTGATATTTTCAGGACCCCCCCCCCCCCCCCTAGCCAATATGACGTAATTTTTTGCCAACTTAAGTAGTCGTTTTAATAACACTTCAATTTACGTACTTTATTGCACACGTGATGGGAAAAAACTTTACTAACTACGAGGTAAATGTCCGCGAAGTTTTAAAACCCAGTTCAGGATTTAACATCGGGTTATGTATTAAAAAAAGTATGCTGTTCAGCAGAGTGACCAAAAAATTACACGTGATTTGTCCGATGACCCCCCCTCCCCTATGGTGATAATTGATGATTTTTTCTTGACCCCCCCGTCCCCCTATACCGTATGACGTGATTAATGGACAAGCAATACTCATACTTAACAAAAGATTACAAAAGGCACAACAAAAGAGAACTCATTAAAAAAATGAATTTATTTTTCGTGGTGCTAATAAATATACCCTTGTTTCAAAAATCATCAAACTTTATAGACCTAACAAATTGCTTCGTTGACAAAATAAATAATGATGAAAACGAAACAAAATGGGGACCTTCATAAATAGTGTGCAATATTATATGTAGCTACTCTTGAAAATATCAACGGACATAATAATATTGTGTCCTTTCAGTAATTACACTAATTACCCTTGGCAAAATAGTGCGAAAATAAAGGTAAATATGCGCACTAAAATTAAACCAGCATTTCATTTGCGCAAATAAACAACAAAAACTTTAAAAACTAGGAGCCTCCGCTTCTCTGAAGCAAATTTTAGGTATGAAGAAATATGTATCTTTAAATCCTTTCCAACTATTATTAGGTACGTAGGTACATGTTTTTTTCAAAAGGGATAACTCTTCATTCACAATTTCTCGACAAAGTATCGAAAATATTTCATACAAAAAGCTTTCACATATTTTTACGCAACTCTTAAATTAGACTACCTACGTACCTACAGTTACGTACTTAATAATCTTGTAACAGCAGTATTGTTAGCAATAAAGCGTTATAAGGCGGCAGTAGATTTGGAACTGATCCCCTGGGTGTTTGCCATAAACGTCACAGTTCAGAGTGACACCGCTATGCCACATTGCATGCTTAAAACTGTGAGTCATGCTCAATCCCATTCAATGAGACGATGCGTAGGTTGTTGGGGTTTGATCAAAAGCGTTATTTTTAGTGGGAATGGAGTAAACAAACTGAACATCTGAAGTATTTAAAAGCCACGTAACCATTAATCATGTTAATCATAATCATAACTGAAATTATTAATTGCTGCAGACGGTCAACGCATTGCATCTTCTTTTCTATTCATTATTTGCAGCCAATTACGACTCAGACTTAGGAACTACTCCTTCTGCCTTTACTTTCACTCTTATTCGTGGTTATTTATATCTGCTATGAGTACCTAATATTTACATACGCAAAGACCTGGTAACCATCCTGAAATGCACAGTTACAAAAATTGTGGTGTGCGAAATCTTTTTCGTCTCCATTATTTGTAAATTAACCAAGGTTAGTTTAGCAAAATTTATCAAACGGCGTTTGTAACGTTTATTTATCTTTTCCCAGATTATCGGGCCTTTCACCTTTCATGGGCGAGACTGACATAGAAACCATGGCGAACGTGACTGTTGCAAAATACGACTTCGATGATGAAGCGTTCACAGAGATCTCAGAAGACGCGAAGGACTTCATTGGAAAACTGCTCGTAAAAGACAAAGAGTAAGTTTTAAAAATATCTCGATTTACAATCATCTTCAAATTATTATGTAGATATGATACCCATCTAAACACAAAAGTTGTCCAAAAGTCAGCCTCTATCTACCTGAATTTCAGAGAGCTTTCTGCGTGCTTGAATTGCAACATCCTTTAGTCCATAAAAGGACAGTGCTTACTTATTTTGTACCTGTACTTATCTCCAACTTCTCAGTTTGATTATTTTGGACATTATCTTGAAGATAATTGTAAATTTAATGTTGTTTTGAAAACCTAGGTAAGATGCTTGCATGTAGCATCTTCTTGTGATTAAAGCATGAAAACGGTGATAAAAAAACAACAAAATATAAATAAAACGAAAATGACTTCGCAACATAGCATTTTTTGAATGCCGACGCCGTTGTGTCGTCATTTCCGATTTAACGCCTTTTGGAAAAACGCCCTTGGCTTTTGTTTTCTCGTGGATTACAAATTGAAATGTTGCCAACGCTAATTTTACGTCGAGTTATGAAAACATACGACTGATTTTGTTTTGTTCTTGAGAAAAATCGTTAGTTGAACGACCTAAAGAATAATTACGTGATTAATTATTTAAGAATTTATTGTTCTAAAAAATATTCGTTCAACAGTTTGATCAATGAAATCGGACATGAAACTTCGACATTTATATCACTTAATTCCGGTTTTCGTCACTAAAAGCTGCGTATAAGCCAGCCTGTCGATAAAGACCCCTTGTTACTCTGTATTGCATCCAACACAAAATCTAACAAGTCATTCTAATACTATACCATATAATATGTATAAACTGTACACGTGCTAACCTTCCTTTATGTTATGTAGTTATCTAGTTGCATGGTAGTCTCATACAAAATTTATAATAAAGTTCCCTCTGTATGGGATTGCAATCGGACGCGCGCCTTCACATGCGTGCAATTTCAGGCCACTGTTTCGCGATTTTCTAACCACTGACATCGACAATCGCTAGTGGCCGAAAAACTGTCCGTGTATGTAAGCATCGCTTCGAGCCTCACGAAGGCGGCTATCGTTGCTATTCAATTTGATTTGTGGTAGTACCCTTTTATTTCCTCGCACCGCCTTCTCTTGTCCCATCCTTATCACGCACTCGTGGTGTTGGGGTTAGTAACAAGGGTTCTTGTCGCAGGTTACGGCCGAGCGCGACGGAGTGCCTGCGCCACCGCTGGCTGGCGCGCCGCGCGCCGCCGCCGCCGCGCCCCGCGCCGCCGCCGTCGCCGAAGCACGAGCTCGACGTCGCCAAGGACAACCTCAGGATCTTCGTCGAGCGGTGGGGCGAGCACCCCAACTCGCCGTACGTCTTCGACAACCAGGCGCACGAGATCACCTGCCTCGCCGACGGCTGCGAGCGATCCTCTATCGGCGGCTGCTCCCCTAGTCCCAGAAGTTCCTTGGCGAGCTCGCCCGACGCGGTTTTCGACGAGGACGACTTGGATCCTCCGCCTATGAGAGAGACTAGCTACTTAGCGCCGAGGTACAATCCTGTCGAGAGACGTGCGTCCGACAGTTCCTGTTTCCTTCACAAACGACAGGACGTCCTCGTGAGAAAGAATCTAGCCGAGGAAATAAAGAAGCTCTCGGACCACCTCTTCTTGTTATCGACTATGAATACGGACCTAGCTAACAACAACAATGTGAAAGAATTAGACAAGAACATATCGGAATCGAAAACGGTCACAAAGGACGAGAAGAAGCTACCGAATGGCTTCAAAAGAGAAACTAACACGACAGTCACAAAATCCGTCACAAATGGGGACGCTAGTAATAAGGAAAACAAACTATTCACATCTAAATCTAGTCACAGGTTAACGTCTACGTTTTTGACTGAAAAGGAACCGACGAAACCGGTAACGAGTAACATGCCATGGGCGAAGTCTGCAAGATCCAAAAGAGTAACTAATAGTAGTCGGGACGTAGCCGACCAGCCGGTAGAAAGGCGGAACAGTTTCTTCAACGAGTTCGATAAAAGGCGAGAGAAAATAGACAAACTAGTCAACGGGCCTGAGAACGGGAGACAAGTGCCTTACAGACGGGGAGACGAAAACAACGCTCACAGGACTAAGGACCTACTTCTCCACCTTTTAGAAAAATGGGGTGAATCAGAAGTGGAAGGAGAACGAGCGGCTGGAGGCACCTCTAATGGCGGTAGACATCAGTCTATTTCCTTAGAGTGGTCGCCATCAAACGAGCTGGCACACAACTCGATGTCAAGCCTCCACGCCTTCTACCAAAGACAGACCTCAGGTGACAAAACGCAAAGGAAAATATTAACGGACAAAACTCAGAGGAAAATAATAACGAACAATGTTCAAAGTTCGAAATGATTTTAGCTTCTAGTGCCATTGCTCTGTTACCAAAGTAACATAATGAGATTAAATTATTATATTTTAAGCTAATTTTAGAGACGATGAAATGACAATTTTGTATTGATCTAGTCGACATATCGCAGTTCTCTTTCACTACTGGAGCAAGACTGAAGCAATTTTGTAACTGGAATAGATATCTACTTATTAACTAGGCACGTTTTATACAATGATGAGTCAACGACAATAAGAAGCATAGTCTGATTGCTGAAAGTTGACCTTAAATATTTATGTATCTTCTTATTTCTGATATTTTTGGTAACTTATGAAGAAGTTGAACGTTGTGTAGATATTTATATTCAAGGTCCACTTACAGTTACTGTAGTTTGTAATTTTACGTAAATACTGTTGTACTTAATGAATCAGTCACACATACAAATAGGTAGTAGGTTTACAAAGTTCGTCTATACGTGCTAATTAAGACGCCTTAGAGGCGGAATTGGCTTAACAGGTTACGCCTGTATATTTAATAGTGAAATTACGTTTGTTTACTTAACTAAACTAAGTTACGTACACGACGGATTTAATAATTTAATTATACCTTTTGTTTTACGATATTTTGTTGTTAAAAATAATAAGGTTTTTACTTAACATGTGTTTCATTTATTCCTCCTACAGCTCAAATAGATATCTACCTATGATATTTATTTAATAAATCTATAGACTCAGCACATGTTTGATGCGACAATATGTCGCGGCGAGATAGACTATCCGTCCCTCTTTTATTAATATAGTTAGTAAAAGACGGGAAATCTGTCTCGCCGCGACATACTGTCGCACCAATCATGTGCCAAGCGCGGTAATCATGTCTAGCGATGCTATACTAGTTCCCCGTCTGTTTTGGGCATGAATGTAGGATTGATATGGATTTGACAACGTTATAATAATAGCAAGAACGAAAGGGATGGTCTTATGAAACTTTTTACTAGTGGAAGTGAAAAGGAACGATAATCGTCCGTCCTTATCACTGTGCCACTATTTTTTGTGTGTGTGTGCATTAGATGCTAAATGTAAGTGCCAGACAAATGCGTTGAATACGTCACTAAGTGCCTGTGTGGCACTTTCGTCTTAGTAGTAAGTGACTATGTATATCCCTCTTAGTGGCACACTATGTGCGGCCCATAGAGTATATTGAATAGTAGTGTATAGAGTTATCAGTCAAGGTTTTTGCTTGCAGCGCCATCTATTGATGATTCCCGGCAACTTTTCTCATATATATACATGTATATATATATATATATATATATATATATATATATACATACATATATATGTATAGGTATATATATAGCTTTGTAGATTGGTAACCTTTGAAATAATGGACAAACAAAACCAGATCACATCAAGTGTGAACTTGCCACGCATTTCTCATTTGGAGTCAGCTGAAGAAGTTCACACATTATGTGACCTAGTTCTGTTCGCCCGAACTAGGATCGAGAAACAATAAAACAAAAAAAATATGTCACTTTCAAGTTTTATTTTTACACTAGCCTTATCCATAAAGTTTTTAGGTACTAACTTATTAAGCATCTGTATATTATTTGCTATCAGTTTGATTGAAGTTGAATTAAAAAAACAGTAGCCGCATTGCACAGTTTTCTAATGTCGGCGAACGGAGCTCGTGGGACATTTCCATCTTGAAACGGTTTTTGCGAATGGCTTCCAATTTGCATATATATGCGTTTTGAGTAACATTAAAATGCTCACGCATTTTACCACAATTAGGCAAACAACACATTTAACCGCATCGCACCATTTTTACAAAAATCCAATCCATGTACAGTACATACATGGAAAAGCACAATTATAGGAGTCCAGAACAAGCACAGTCGTTGTATGGAATCACTAAAATAATATCGTTTCGATGCACTTCCAGTTCAAGCATCGAAGACAACCAAAGCGAAAATTTAATTATGGCCGACCTTGCAAAAACATTCCGTTCATTCAATATATTTTTTAAATGCATCTAAAATATTTGTAGCTAAAGAATTCAAATTGGACAAAAGTAAAAATACAAGTATAGCTAAATTAATATTACATTTCTCTATGTATGAAACAAAAATATTTTGAGAGCCAAGTAATGAAAAAAAACTAATACTTTGTCATTTCTTTCGTTTTGTTAACTGCGCGTAACGGAAAAGAAAATAGTGGCTGTACAGATAACACAAGATCTTGAAATTGATATCAACGCCCTCTAACGTTAATTTCCGGAAGCATATCCGATGACGTCATGAGTACATCAAATTCACTACTTCAACTAAGTTAAAACACCGTGGTTTTGGGCCATTTTCGATTGACCGTGTCGTTACGAATGGCACTCCAGGCGTGTCATATTTCTGTTTCAACCTATTTATATTTATATATCTCTACATATTCTATTTGAATGTAAAATTACGGGTTAGGTACGGACGTGTACAGTCGACGTCAAAGATATCATTACGACTTAGCTCTTAAGTGTCAAAAATATATTTACACGACTTTATTGCCTTAACATTAAGGCCATGTAAATATATTTTTGTCACTAATTGTATCTTTGACGTGGACTGTACTATCTGGAGGGTTACAGCGATCTATTACCAATGCGATTCAATTTAGGATGTACCTGATCTGAAGTACAATCTGTCAGTTCCATAGCCTCCTAAGTCCCGGTGTACTTACACAAGTACAAATTGAGAGAAGAGAGTTGTTTTTATTTTCTACCGTTCGCGGAACCAAACGATGTCAGTGACTATTCTTCCAACAATTAATTTTAAATTCCCAAACACTCTTTCTTATACTAACGCCAGGCCAGCACTTACGAGGATAAAATTAACAGTCAAGAAAGCTGAAGTTACCGCCCTACCGGCCTACTACCGCGAATATCGAAATTCGTAAATTTCGAGGATTTTTCTCTGCCACTCAAACGAAGGCGAATGAGTGAGTATCAATCCTCGAAATTTGCGGATTTTGAAGTTCGCGGTAGGGCTGAACTGAAACGCATATAGAGATCACGGTAACCCGTCTGTTCTATGATTCTAGCGACCGCCTATCGGCCTCCGCAACGCTCCGGCACCCGTGGCTCATCCAATCAGCGCTCTGCACGGAACTCCACGTCACCAAGTCGAAGCTGAAGCGGTATGTGATCAAGAAACGCTGGGCCAAAGCCGTCTCCGCCGTCATAGCGCTGAAGCGGATGGGCGCCAAGTTTGAAGACGTGTCGGAACATAAGGAAAATATATAGGGGTGCAAAATAACGATTTGGAAATTTTATGTTTTTATACTTAAATATCAGCATATATCAGCATGCGTACGCATTTTTTTTATTGAAAATAACCGTTTATACTGTGTTTGGTTAGGTATTTAAAAAAAGGTAAACTATCTTGTCTTGAAAACTACGAGTAAGTAGGTAGAAAATAAGTTTTAACAAATATACATAATATAACAAGGAAATACAGTGATTTACATTGTTTTGATTCATTAAGTACCTAGTTTGGATTTTTTAAATGCATTTTTCAATAAAAAGATACTGCAAGATTGTATACCTTTTTTAAATAGGTACCTAACCAAACAGAGTATACCTAGTGTTAAACTGCATCCAGTTTTCCGCATGCATACTTCCTTACTTACGTAAGATTTGCCGTATCATATTAAACGGCCAATTTCAATAGACAAAATGTGTACATACGCACGCTGATATATATGTGCCGTGACATTAAAAGCTCCAGATCTTTCGAAGTGCACTTGAAATTTGAAAGTTTATCTTACACAATACAAATAGTACCAACTCTGAGCCTGAATAACATAAAATTTCCAAATTCCGAAAAAGAGGGTGGCATATTATTATAGCTATCGTTATTCTTTACTCTAAATTTTATGACTTCCCTGGGTTTCAATTAGGTATTATTCATGCTTATCGTAGCACAATTAAATACAGTTGCCTACCTAATAATACTTTGTCGCCTCAAAACGTGGACTCCAATATGTCCAAACCAAAAAACTATAGTGCCTACTTTATCCGGTTGATACGATATCGCAAACTTCGCTTTTATATTTGAAGAACAAAGCTGGCACAAGTAATACATATCTCGTAGAAAATAATGAGTCGGTTTGTCATACCTCATTTCTCATGATAATTATTGTAAGGAATGCCACGCTATCGTCAGCTCTAATCTCGGTTAACTTATATGTATGACAATCCTGGGCTACTGTAAATAGTTGTGCTATAATTGCTCACAAACTAAGAACTTATTTGCGCAATGTTTGCTATTAACCAAGCTCATTAAGGCTTGTGAGGCTTGTCTTTATTAAATTATATACTCGTAACATACAGCCAACTTACATAGCGCAAATAAAATCTAACTCTGAGAGTCCTTAGATATTGCAAATCATTTCTATACGCACATAATTTAGTTTACCACAAAGGAACAAAATTGCAAAAAATTAAAAATAATTAAACTTGGAATCCACAAAATATAGTCGAATAAGAATCAATAATAAGAAAAATCTAAACTATGCCTAAATAGTATCGCGAATATTGAACTAGTTTTAAAATGGAAGGGATACCTTCTCTTTAAAGACCTCAATTTCAGTGATTTTATATTTCGTTTTAATTATAATTTTAATATGTCTAAACATACCATAGGGTCATAATTATTGGCTTTTTGCTGATGCATAGTTATTGCTAGAAACCACGCCATAAAGATGGGCCATAATAAATAAACATAATGTTATGCTATAAATATATATATGAAAACTTATATCATGACGCCAGTAGAGGTAATAAGATATCAATTATGACATAATATCAAATATTTCGTATAAAAGAATGGTGCCAAATTTTGTATGTAGCAAGTTATTAATGTTAACTTTATAATCTCAACTTAGATCTGTTACTTGTTCTCAGTATTTAACTAACAAAATGATCTTAATAAATAATCTCGAATCAACAAGAAGCTATTAGATAAGAAAGTATTATATGAAAAGGAAAACTTAGGTCATTCAAATAAATTATTCAAACTAATTCGAATAAATATATTATAATAGTTTTTTTTGCATTTATCATTGGTTAATTCATTTCTTACCCACTTAAATCGATTCCACATAAAACTGTTGAAAATATTAGTTATCATGGCTCGAATTTTCATCGCACGTTAGAGGAGTAGGTATGTGAATGGACATGGCTAAAGTTTTAATGTTAAGTAGTTAATATCGACTCCATAGTTCGCTAACTTCTTATCGTGCGATGAAAAATTCGTGCCCTGTTGATTTTAAAAGGATATAAATGCGCATAATATTTTATTGCACTCTATTAAATAAATTTATATTAGTTATGTAGATGGTTTATTGTATGGCGGCTTTTTATTAGGTCACCTGACTTGCGAGAAATTGTGAAATCTATCTAATGTAAGGAAAATTTGCACGTTATTATTACTTATCGCGATATAATAATTGTAAATAACTATATTTTTATAATATCGAATGAAAGACATTAACGACTAACGTAGGTTAAAAAATGATCGCACTGTGGATTTGAGCGGAGGGGTCGCTGTTTAAAATATTAAATAAATAAATACGGTTAAGCATCTGCATATTCTCCTTATAAAACAATGAACACTAAAGCTTTTTAAACAGCTCAACCAATAAGATATTGTTACTCTGTGAAATCTGTGAATCCACTACAGTACACAGTGCACACAGAATCAATCAAATAATTGCGATTTTGTTACCAATTGTGATTAGGCGCTCATTTGAAGTGTTAATATAAAAAATAAATACTTTTTTCTTATAAATAGAAATGTGCAGATGTTTTCCCTATCCAAGAAATACCTATGTATATGTAGGTAGAGTTTTGTGCGGAAATTAAAAGCGATTGGCAGCTAGGCCCGCCCAAACATACTTATAACTAACAAACGAATTCTAATAGGTAATTAAATATGGCAACAAAAAAGGAAAATTTACTAATTATTTACTTAAACTTTCAGGATCTATTAAGTTTATTGTTATACCTACATGATTTCGAATGAGGCCCTAAATAATTTTCATTTTCGGATAGTTTTTTATGTTATACCATGTATTTTTTAGTTATATATGTGTGTACTTATAATAACCGCGTTATTTCTTTATATTTTAAGATTTCAATTTTAGGTTCTTTAAAACGTTTAATTGACTGCATTTAATTTCAGAAAAACAAAGACATTTGAATGGAATAAAGTTATAGGAAGAAGAAAAGGTTGTTTTATTTGTACAGAGCACTGGGGCCAGTTAAATCAATATATTATTATGCCCCTTACTATTTCTCCAACACAGCCTTATAAGAAAATTACAAGAGTGGAAATGTAACTTTTTAGTAAGCTGTTTTCGTTACCTAGCTTTTTTATTCCGGATCAGACTTTAAGACTGCGTTTCCATCCATTAATAGGTGTCATTTGTATGGAAACACATCCTCGCACATCTCTAGTGGAAACGCAGCCTAAAACTTCACTTTTTAGGATTACGTCGTAAACTACCCTTATAGTTTCGACATGTCCAATTGTCCATCGGTGTGTCTGTCCGCAGCATAGCTCAGTGGCCGTTAATAGTACTAGACATTTATAATTTGGTACAGGTGTACATGTATACCAACCACCATGGGGCCAACCAGGAATACCACGAATCATCCCAACTTTACTACTAGAGCTACTCAAATAAAAAAAATACATTTTTAGTCGGCGTGATTAGAAATAGAAATACAAGTAAGTTTATTCGTAGCACACACAAAATACAGAAACGAAAAAATAAATATTATACAAACAAAAACGTGTAAGCTACGAAATGGCCTCATCTCAGCATGTTGCTAGCGAGTGCCAGCGCTGGTCTTCCGATGAGGCCACCAGGTGAACAGATTCACGGCAGGTAAAGGTAACACAGCACAATACAAATGAATAAACAATAATAATTACATTCAAAATTACAGACAACACGCAAACAAAAGTAATATATCGGGCCGGCCCTGTCATGGCCGTGCATTATCGCTAAACTTTTTGCAGTAACAACACTGATGACAAGACCAGCCGATACAGCACAATGATCAATCAATGGCTGACCGGTTACAATACAATTATACAGGGTGGTTTTCAATAATCTGCCTGCTACCGCGAACATCGAAGTTCGTAAATTTCGGAGATTTATCTCTGTCACTCCAACATACGAAAAAACTGTACATACGATAAGGGTATAAATTCCAGCTCATTTTATCGGTGAAACCGTTTTTATTTTTAGATTTTAGCCATTCGTTTTTTTTGACATAATTTTTAATTTTCAGTAAAAATTATGAAAGTTAACCTAATTAATTAAACCACTGTAACTTTGTGTCTAGACGTTTAAAACTGACACAAAAATGCAGCGTAATTACTAATAGACAGGCTATTCATTACCAATAATAAAAAAATAAAATTCAGAACAAAAAATCAAAAAAAAATGATATTGATGAAAAATTTAATTAGGTTAACTCTCATCATTTTTACTGAAAATTAAAAATTCTGTAAAAAAAACTAACGGCTAAAATCCAAAAATAAAAACGGTTTCACCGATAAAATCAGGTGGAATTTATACCCTTTTCGTATGTACAGAATTACAGATTATCGAAAATTCCCTGTATAACATTTTACTACGCTTACTACGACAGTCAGTAAAAATTGCAAATTCCTAGGCGGCAATGAATACCGAATTTGAACCTTATCTCAGGATAATCGTTTTGACAGAGTCCGCCATTCCCATTAACTACAACTTAGCCTTGTTGGCTAGGTCAGGTTCTGGGCGCGAAAACATGCACCTGCAGTTCTTGGCGTTCAAAAGGTTAAAAATTAAATTCTATCTTGCGGAGGTCATAAAATGGGATACCTAATGCAAAAGTGTACCGTCGAGGTCAAAGACATGGTTTACAGTTTCAAATTACTTTTGCACCTTTAACCTTTTCACCGTCACGTCAAAAAAGAAATAACGTGCCACCAACGCCAAGCAACAAATTGCACATACAGCTGTGTCAACTTTATATTGTCAAATAAAGGTGCATTTTATTTTGATCTCTGTGACTTGATATTAAGCACGAAATTTTGAAACTTCAAATAAAGTCAATGGCGAGAAAAGGGTTCAGTAATTATTTGTAGTTTGTCTAGGGTTTTGCTCACTTGAGGCACGGATAGAAGTCTTTTTCTTACCCTAATTTAATTGGCTCAAATGAAATGAAATTAAATGAAATGATTGAAATGAAATGATTTATTTGCATGTGGAAGTGGGTAACATTTTGCTGTTGTCGTTGCAGTTAAATACTTTAGTAGGAGCACCAATCCCTACCTTTGCAGGTGTACATACATACAACTTATTATAAAATAAAATAAAATAAATTAAACAATGTCAAAATCTTATAAGATAAAGTGGATTAGAATTAGAAAGAATCATTCAAGAAATCATGAGTACTATAATAACATTTGTCTAGTAATATTTTTTTTACATAATTTTTAAATAACTTTAATCCGAGACACTTAATACTATCAGGTATCTTATTATAGATTGTGATGCACATTATATAACAATTATTGGACGTAAGTGCTAATTTGGCAGCAGGTTTATACAATTTATGCAGGTACTGTGTTCGAATATTACGGGTACGCAGCTGCTGTACTTCTACAAACTGGGATCTGTATTTGTGTACAAAAAGAGATACCTCTAAAATATAAACACATGGAACGGTCAAGATCATATTTTCAATAAAAAACGGTCGGCATGAGTCTCTTCGACCTAAAGAAAATATAGCTCTTACACAGCGTTTTTGTGCTAATAGTACCTGGTCTTTATCAGAACAATTTCCCCATAAAACTATCCCATATCGTAAAATAGAACTTACATAGCCATGATACGCAACAAGAGCGGCTTGCACAGAAACTGTCTTCGCAATGTTTCTTAGTGCATATATGAAACTATAAATTTTACTACAGATAGTATCCACATGGTTCTTCCAACTGCAGTGGCAATCAATGATTATCCCTAGAAACCTTGTGTGGTATACCTCTTCGATGGAAACATTATCATAACAAATATTTAAATTTTGTGAGTCACTTCGGTCAGTATGGAATTGAATAAAATTAGTCTTCGTCAAATTAACTTTCAAATTATTATCATTTAGCCATTCAATTGTACGTAATAATGTCATATTTATTTCTTCGTTATAATTATTCATATCATTACATTTTATAATAATTGACGTATCGTCAGCAAATAAAATACATTCATGAGCTAAATGGTTCGGTAAATCATTTATGTACACTAAAAATAGTAACGGGCCTAATATGCTACCTTGAGGTACTCCATAATTATTATTTACATAAGGTGATCTGTATGTTACCAGATTTCTCGAATCTGGGCAATATTTAAGTGTCTCTACACATTGACTTCGGCCCGTGAGGTAATCCCTAATCCAGTTTAGAGCGGGCCCTCGTATGCCATACCTAAATAATTTCGTTAATAACCGTTTGTGGCTCACAAAATCAAACGCCTTACTCATGTCCATGAATAAAATAGTAGCTGGAACATGATTATCAATAGCATTCAGTACACTCCTGATTAGCTTAAACGTGGCTAAAGAAATACATCTAGATTTTCTAAATCCGTGTTGTTGCTCATTTATCACATTCTTATCTTCCAAAAAATGTATTAACCTGTTGTACATCACCTTTTCGAAAATTTTGGAATATATGGGTATGAGTGTCACAGGTCTATAGTTACCCATTTCAGATTTAGCCCCTTTTTTGTAAAGAGGTTTAACTATGGACTTCTTCAGTATGTTCGGAAAGCTACCCTGTGCCAAAGACAAGTTAAGTCTCAATAAGAGAGATACATAGGCATTTGTTTCTACTGTTACTGCCGAAGTTGATAGGTGCAGAACATTAACTGTACAATGTTTGGCATCAACTGTACTTTACAGAAACAATAAATAAAACCAAATAAAGTAGGTTTTTATCTTTTTATTGACACCCAATGCTATCCCACTGATCCACAAACCAATGCAACACCATTGAACGTAATCATATAAGTTCTTAACGGTAAGATTTCTGGTATCTGGCACGGGCGCCTGGACCGCCGAACTTCTTGGGCTCGCAGCGCCTTGGGTCGGCCACCAGCAAGCTCCTGTCGTATTGGACGAGGATATCCTTGATTTCCTTCTTGGAAGCTTCATCTACATCTGTAAAGATAAGACGTGGATTAGAACTGCGGATTATGTTGAGGGTAAATCCACGAGATTGTAACGAGAGTTACCAATTCTTTTGTATGTTCTTATATTAATTAACTACATTTAAGGGTCCACATATCTACCTACAGGGCTAGGCTAGACGTACGGAAACTCAACTTTAACTAATTAATTTTAAAACATACGAAAGAATTGGTAACTCTCATTACAGCCTTGTGGATTTACCCTTGAGATATTCCACTTATTTGGGTAAAATATCCTTACTTCCTCTTGTGTCAGGATAAGAATGTACTTTTACAGTTCAAAGCACTGTACCGGACTTACGAAACGCGTGGGGAGTCATCCACTGGCTGTCCCAATCATTTTTATGTGATAATATTTTAACCCGGCGAGAGTGTGGTGAAAAAAAGTTAAACAAAAATAAACTCTAAATATATTGACATAAGTCAAATGCCGGGTATGAGATACCCTGCCACACTCCCGCCGGGTTAAGAGTCCTGAGTACAGAATTGTTCAAGTTCATACAGTTATGGATCAAGAAGTATGGATTGTACACTGGAAATTGGGTTAGTAATGTAAGCAAAAATTAAACAGAATTATTATATGATACAAAATTAAAATTGTAGTGTACATTTCAAACTGGCATGGCATGGAGGGCTCATGTCGCTTGGTAAATGTCACAATTATCTCCTTTCCCTGAAATGACTGACAAGCATGGGGCAAGCCAGCTTTGGAAAGAAAGGGTTCAAAATTATAAACATTATTTATTTTCAAAAATAATATTATGATAGTAACTACTACGGCAATTAGACTCTCAAATCTAATTCAGTTTGTAATTATAATAGTATTACTTTTAAAAAATTAAAGTTTCAAAATAATTTAGATTTTTTGAGGTTGATCCTTAAATTTATCATGACATCATTGTTTACTTAGTCAACTATTTGTTTACAACTGATAAAAATCATGTTATTCTCCATCAGAACTATACTATACTAATAACTTTCACTTTGAACTTACACTTTTGGTAGAAAGCAATGAGGGCCTTGGAGATGGCTTGTCTGATGGCATAAACTTGTGCCACATGACCACCACCCTTCACCGTCACTCTGATGTCGACGCCGGAGAACTTTTCCTGAAAACGAAGCCACGCTTTATAATTAAACTATTAGGAAACATGGTTTGTAGACTTACGAAATGTCAGAATCAGAAAATGTATGTTTACTTCACATCCAAAGATACTCAGGTTCGGAATAAGTATGATCATCATAAAATAAAATGTACTGACTGGATATCTAGGAAAGAAATTTTATTCCCCTCAGACAAACAGCATTTTTATCATGGACCATTCAAGTACAACAAACTGTCACATCGAAAAAGATCCACTCGTCTACATATATGTAAAAGTACCTATGTTAATAATTCAATCACTTTAGCACCTTCAGATAAAAATAATAGAAAAGTGATACATTTTGCTCAAGTGTGCAAATTAAAATTTTAGAGATCACTTCATCACAATATAGAACCCGTAAATTTCAATGAATGTATGAAGTGATCAAAACTATGAATGTAAAACAAAAAAAAAAACAATCAAATATTGCAAGTTAAATTGTGCAATGATTTTACAATATACGTAATTTCCTTCTATAAATGTTTAGTAAGTTTTGTATGCATAGTTCTGATCATTGACAATCCATACTAATATTATAAACACAAAAGCAAATTGTCTGACTGTTACTTCTTCATGATTAAAATGTTTAACACCCATGATAATACATAGGATTATTGAGAAAATAGCCTGCGAGTGCAGGTAAAGTTTATAGCTAACCTTGCCGAGCAGTAGGATAGGCTCCTGCAGTTTGTACTGCAGCAGACGGGGCTCCACCAGGTCCAGCGGGCGGCCGTTCACTCGGAGCACACCGTGTCCGCGTTTGCAGTACGCTACTGCGGTCGCAGTTTTCTGGAAATTTTACATTATAAAGCCAGTGTTCAAAAAAATATGTTCATAATATGACACTGCTACTATTTATATGCTAGCGACAGTAGGACAGAACTTTCTTAAAACATAGATAAGTGTGTAGATGTTCAAAGATGTGAGAAAATATTCGAAATGAACATCTGCAAGTCTGCACAAGAGGTTAGTTTGAATTGCGGTGAATTGCAGCTTGATAATTTAATTGTTTAAATATTAAATGGTTGAGATGTTGTTTCCGTTTAGACCAAAACAGAAATGATTTCTGAAATGGCTGGTACAACGCAATCTTTTAATCTCCTTTCTGAAAAAATACTGTCATACGATGTATAGGTTATAACAGTTAAAGGCAAGAAAGGATAGAATTCGCACATACAAACACTGTTTCGCAAATTTTAATCACATAATTAAGGAACAGAATAACGCTTACTATGATTCCCAAGCATTTTAAAGCCTAAATCTAGGGTATTCGGCAACAACACGTGGACGGCATTGAAAAACACTCACCTTGCGACCGAAGACCTGAACGGCCTGAATAGGTTCGCGTCTCGCCTGAAATCACGAGAAATAAATTAGTCATTGCTTCTAATTAACTATTAAAATAACACAGTACTCCTACTTTTACACAAAATTTCTTAACGGAAAAACACACGCACCTCTTGCGCGGCAGCCATTTTGACAGAGAAAGAACAAGCTAGTGTTGTGCCGTCTGCTACCCCATAGACATAGAATATTTATCATAATCGAGATATTCATAATCGGTAAATTTTATCGAATAAGTTAATAAAAAATACTGAGTTCTAAACAAATTATTATAACAACAGAAACTAAATGAATTAAGAATAATTTTATATTTAAAAAGTCGTTAACTGTGTAAAAATTGTATTTTTAAAAAGTCGGTTAATTTTCACAACTAACAACACCTACATTAGCGCTATCTGTTGTTGACGAGGGGCCGCACATAGTGTGCCACTAATAGGGATAGACATAGTCACTTACTACTAAGACGAAAGTGCCACACAGGCACTTAGTG
>JALPQI010006381.1:0-61559 GCA_025490895.1 Thaumatotibia leucotreta
GGGTATATTTAAGGTTAATAATATTACAACTCACGATTCAATTATTAGTTACTAATAAACGTTTTATAAATGATCAAACCAAGTCAATTGAAAAAGTAAAACCAGCTATTAGCAACACATATTTCGAAATCGTCTATTTGATAAATTTTGTCGCGGCGTAGGTTACAAAATGTATGAAATGACAGGCGACTTCGGAAGATGGTTTTTCATTGGCGACAGCATATTTTAAAACCTACAATATGTTTCTTCTCAGTCTTTAAACAGAAGAGACAACCGATAGAAGGTGCTCAGAGATACAAACCTTAATAGAAACAGCCTTCAATTATTTAAAAGTATTCATATATAAATAACTTGTTTTAATAAAAGAAATAATCGTATTTCAATGTATAAAAGACACTTTACATACATAAATAGAAAAAGATGAGAAGTTCACATTACAATAATGATATTCAGCAAGAAATTTCGCGTGAGGGAAATTCAAATAAAGATTATTTACAATAACGCTGGAACGAGATTTTCTCCCTTTGATATAGAAATAAGGAAAAGTCAAACGTAAAATTTTAATAGCGCGTTTGTTAGGATTTGTGGCAAAATGCTTACGAACTCTGTTAGAAAAAACTTTCCGAAGAATGAGAAGAGTAAGAACAGTATAAGTAAATTGAAGTAAGATAGAATTTTCGCTTCCCGTGTTTTAGTGGCCGATTTGGCGTAACGAGTTTTTACCGCGTTCGCAACTTCTCGCGTTTTCGCACCAAAGTTAACTTTGTGCTTGTTTATGAAGAGACTTGCCCGATTTCAAGATATTTTTGATATTATTTTATTCATATTTTTATTTCGTACATCAGGCAGGTAGCTAAAACAACTGATGATGGTGATGATCATCAGAAAACCCTAAAATTGTAAAAAAGTAGATAAAATTATTAAATTAAAAATTTGTTTTTCAAAAGCTCACTCGCTGGGGTGTATAAACAAATGCACATATTATCAAATCGCGATTAGAAAGGGATTTGAAAGTACTGTTAACACAACAGTGTATAAGTCAACCTAACTATTTTCCTATATTCATAGTTCAAATGCAGAGACCCAGAGACTGACAAACAATAGATTAATTAATCACTCACTACATCTATGAACAACTCTTTTTTTGGTAAATGTTATGTCATTTGTCGTGTCAACAGTACTTTCGAATCCTTTTCTGATTCCGGTTTGATAATAATACATGTACAATACTACAATACGGGATTACAAAATGGACTTTCACGTGAAATTATAAAAGAGCCTTTTTGACCTGGAAATCCCATTTACCAATTACTAGTATAATAATAACATTATTCCATTCGTTCAACCGGCATTGCTAGTTAGCTCAGACGGGTCGCCTTAATCCAATTAGGTCTAGGGTTTACTTCCCGTCCACAAATTTAATGGCATAGTCAATTTTACTGAATTTAAGTTCTCGAATAACATTAGAATCAGCACCCCATTTATATCATCGTCATCATCATCCTATGGTGCTCCGCTTCCTTAGGGTGTCTGGAAGAGATCGCTTTTTCGATAAGACCGCCCATTGTAATACCTATACCTGTAACACTGTATATCTGTTATTTTACTGTTTTTTTGGTGTGCAATAAAGAGTATTGTATTGTATTATATTGTATGGTGCATTTCACGAAACAGTATTCTTTATACGTGACGCCTAATAACAGCTATCCTAGAAATATAATTATATTATGGAAAGTGCGAGAATTCTCTACCAATACCAAGTTACAACATTAAGTTACACCAAACATTACACCAATCCAAACTACCAAGGTCCAGCCAAAATGGACTCCTGACCTATTTAAGGTCGCAGGATTCCGCTGGATATGGGTGGCGCAGGATCGGCCATTGTGGCAATCTTTGAGGGAGGCCTATGTTTAGCAGTCGTCTATCGCGGTTATCCCTAACTTACTTAGAAGTATGCGAAAATTAGCGTCCTGTACTCAACATTTTCGTTGAATGCAACGAGATAGATCTAAGCACATTGCTGAACATAGCCATCTCCAATTACCTCTGAGTATAAACGCATTAGGAGGTAAATACCTATTAAACGCTAAGCAAAGTAACCGGAATGGCGATTGCAGTAGTGTGTCCATTATGATAATGCTGCTGCCAATCATCAATCTTCAATAAAATAATCAGTGACACTTCAATCCTTTAGTCGACTCTTACAACACCCACAGGAAGAGATGGGGTAATATTGAAATGTATTCTTACTGCCGTCACCACACGGTCATGTATAAGCACTCGTATAATAATATTCAGATTGTTATTTATATATCCTTTGATTATTGACAAGCGGTTTAATCCGGTATACCCAGCCCTTGAGGCCTTGTAAATAAACTTTTATAGGTCAATAAGTTTAATTGGAACGGAGAAAATAATTACTACGTTCTACATACGATCGCTTAATTAATATGAACTGAAATGGATTGTTCCTGTTTTTATAGCTTCTAACGGGAATACGTTTAAGCGTTCGATAATTAATTTATGTCTATTTCTAATATTTAACACAAAATAAAGGTACTGGGAGCGGTTCTTTCAACATTATACGACACCCCGTTTCCTCTAAGCTGCCGTTGTAGATCCCAAACGCTCACAGACAACCTGAATGTGCCTACTTATTTTTTTAGCATCCTTTTATGTGATGAAAGTTCTTTTCCTTATGTTGCCATTTCTAGACTAACTTCGAACCCTTTGAATTAATTAAAAAGAAAAAAATAGATTTCTTTATTCATCATCACCATAAGCCCAGTTCACTGCTGGACCTAGGCCTCTCCTATTAACTATGCGTATAGACGCATTAGGAGGTAAATGCCCATACTCGCCATGCTGGGCACTCGTATAAGCGATCGCAGTAATGTGTCCACTATGATGACGCTGCTGCCCAACATCAATCTTCTATGAAAGAATGGTCACTTGACTCAGTGATGCTTCAATCCCTTAGTCGACTCCTACGACACCCGTGGGAAGGGTTGGGATGGTGACAAATGTATTCTTACTGCCATCACCACACGGCCATTGGGTTCTTACCGTGGCTCAAATAAAGTAATAATTTTATCAAAGTACATGGCGATAGTTTTAATTCAAGTACTTAAGTAATCTGGTAACCTATGAGTCCTTTTCACCATCCCCGATTAAAATTATGTCGTTCAGATACTTAAACTAAGATGTGTCCAGTAATTTTTTTTGACGTGTTTGGAGAAAATGATAATTATAATTTTATCTGACAATTATATTTATCCGGGATTTGTGAAACAGATCGTAAGTCGCTTTAAGGCCTCGCACCTACTCAACTTCATTAGGGAAGTTACAGATTTTAATTAATCTCTTCGTTGCCTATACAGATAAGACATACTACCGCGAACTACGAACTCCGTTAATTTTGAAAATTTGTCCTTGTCACTCCAACGAAGGCGTCATTAGAAAGACAGAGACAAATACTCGAAATTTGCTGATTTCGAAGTTCGCGGTGCACGGTGGGCCCGCAGGTTTCAAAGTTTGCAAAGATCCGACTGAGCCTTTTTGGGCGATCTTGAAACTTTGCGTAGATTATGAATTTTCTCTTTGACTTGTTGGGATTTGGATGCTCGATAAATATTTGCTATTGTTTTCATTTATCGAGTCCAGTCGGCCTTCTACAACTTTTGAGAATTATGTTTCGAGCGTTCTCAGTGAAGGATTGATGTTTTGCCTTTCTGTTGCAATTGCATATTCAATGGAAGTGTAACAGAGATGACTGTTGCTAAGACTAAAACTAAAACGTTGTACTATACGCGCTAATAGTTTTGTCAGGCACTTTATTTGTCCGATTTTACTGGTAGTACAATTCTTATCTGCAGTTAGGAGTACAAATTTGTAAAAAAAAAAGAAATGTGAGCTTAGTATCCCTTTACAACCAAAAACGGTAAATTAAACAGTGACTTGTATAGGACATAATAAAATACATTCACATAACTTTTTCTTAAAATTGGAGTTTCAAAATTATACGTACGAAATAATTCGACGCGCATGTAAAGCAAACACATTCGAGTTAAACGGTCGTAGATAGTTTATTTCAAAATTAGATCATATCAGTATTAATAAGGTGTTCGTACAAACAGCAGCTCCAAAAATCTTTTGAAAAATTCTTTGGGGTTAAAATTAAGCGTAACTACAAAAAACCTTAAGAAACTCCTTCTCCCTAATCCCTGACTTCACTGATAAATCCCATGCCTGATTTAATTATCACCCTTATTAAGGTGAATTTACACGAAACGAGCGAATGCTGATTCTATCCCAACGACGAATTTCGACGAATTACGTTTTGTGTAGCGAACGAATATCGTAGAGTGGGGATAGGAGAGGAAGAATGTTGGGTCATCTCATACGACACGATGAATATATAAAAACTATTATAGAGGGAAAAATAGAAGGAAAAAGGAAAAGAGGAAGACCAAGGAGGACTTATATGGACCAAGTAAAAGAAAAGTTAAATGTTTCATCATATCAACAGGTCAAAGGAATGCTGAATGTAGAATAAGATGGAAATTACTCCACCGACAAGAGCCTAGCTCTTAAATTGGATGATGATGATGGGGATAGAATGAGCATTCGATCGTTTGTTGTAAATCCACCTTAAGATTTACACACGGTATTTCATTCTTGGTTTATACCTTGCCTCCCTGCCAGCGTGTCTCTGCAATTCTTCGCTGGTTCTACTGTCAATGTGAAATTCATGCCGACGTTTCCCAAGGAAGATCACGTATTGCCAGTGCTTTATGTGTAGCGGCTATAAATGGCTGGACAACGTGTTTATTTATGTATTTAATCTTTATGGCACAAGAGAAAACTTGAACGAACAAGAATGAAATTGGATCTTGGAGATATAAATATTCACTCGTGATAGTATACGTAATAGCGTTAAAACGCCGAGTGATGATGTGTTTCGGCAGTTTCGACGTCGCCTAAATCAAACTAGTTTTAAGTTGTTTTTTATATTTTTGTAGTTCACAGTGCCTTAGTGTTTATCTGTAATGCTGTGTAACTTATTTGAATAGTAAATAAATAAATTACTTTTTCACCTATGATTTATGTAACCAATCGTCGAACAATACAATGCAAACAATATTTATAAATTGAAGTAAAATACGTCATCAAAAGTTGCCACATAAACAAGAATAAAAATGGAACGAATTGGATTGCTTTATGAAAATAAATTGCAGTAACTTTTCATGAATTATGCACAAGGAGCCTCGGTTTTTTATCGTACCGTCCAGATGAAATTAAAATCAATACCGCAGTGAAATTATGATGGCCAGATTCGATGTGATGCCTTTGGACTACTATTATTTTCTATTCACCAAAAATACAACCGTCGTTCAGAATTAGGACAAAACCTGTAACCTGTAACCATATAATTACTTATTGAATGTGCGTGTTAGCCGTGTGGTAACGGCAGTAAGAATACATTTGTCACCACCCCAACTCCTCCTGCGGGTGTCGTAAGAGTCGACTAAGGGATTCAAGTGCCACTGACCATTATTTAATAAAATATTGATGTAGGGCAGCAGCGTCAACACAGTGGACACATTACTGCGATCGCCAATCCGCTTGCCCAGCGTCGCGATTACGGGCATTTACCTTCTATATAATGCGTCTATACGCATAGTTATTAGGATAACAGTGGACTATCATAGGCTGATGATGACTCAAAAATATCCTCACAAACGATTGTGCACTTGCGATGCAGTGGGCAGGACAAAGTGTTTTCATAATCCCGCGCATTATGTCAATCCAAATGGATATTATAGTATAGTCAATCAAAACTTCGATTGAAAAACCAGAACTATGTTTAAATAGCGGGTAAGTGGGTTTAAGAATTTTATAATCATTACATGATGTAGGCATTGAAATCCACTGAATACGGCTGTCGTAGGTCCGGCCATTTTCTGTAATCTTTGAGGAGGCCTTTATCCAACAGTGGTTTTTGGCTGATATTATGATGATGTATTGCAGTGGTAGTTTGTGGACTTCTCAACGAATTCGAGTACCGTTTTCCAAAGGCAATTTTGTATGGTGTGCAGCTTCCATGTTTTATCTGTTCGTAGGATAAAACGGAATTCCTACTGGTTATATTTGCAGCATTCTAGCCAGATATATATTATTCATTCATAAGCAGCTCTCTGATATTTACTCACCCATTACTTTGGGCTCGGAGTCGCGTTTCTTGCATTAAAAATTTACCATAAGTCTACCTCCGAGCTCTGAAGTAGATAGGTAAATGTTAACAGGGGAGGCATTAAGTAAACATGAGACTTAACCGATTCGGCGTTATATTTTAGGTTGTGCAAAATAGTCTTAAGTTTCAGAGTTCTTACAAAACACAGTCCAGTTTTTACTGATATTATACACTTTTATGTTTTCAATTTAATTGTATTGTTGGAGGGTCCAAATTCTTTTTGTTGTCTTATTTTGTGTCCCTTAAAACGTGACGCATTGGTGATTTTTGTATGAGATGATGTTTCATTTTAAATTTCTGATGTATGGATCTAAAATCCATCTATAAAATCTAGCGTGAAGTAGAAATACAAGTGCACCGGATTTTTTTGTATACTGAATCGAAATAGTAGCTAAAGTCGTGACAGAGTAGTATGAAACAAGACAATGAAAAAATTTTGACCCTGAAACAAAGGTTAATAAATAAATAAACAAAGGTCAACGTCAAAGATGTAGTTAAAAAATGGGCATGGTAGCAAAGAAAAATAACACTAAAGAGCACTTTTATTCTAATTATAATATGGAAACAAAGCAATGAAAACTGAATTGTGAATGACCGTGAATAAAATCACGAAACTAAAGGGCACAACTATCTATAACTTACAAGTATTACCCATTATATTCTTATTCAAATACATGGAATTCGTGAATGTTGGCCATTATGCCACACACAATGTCACCTCATCATCATCATCTCAGCCATAAGACGTCCACTGCTGAACATAGGCCTCCCTTCTGGACCTCCACATGTACCGGTTAGAAGCGACCTGCATCCAGCGTGTCCCGGCGACCTTCATAAGGTCGTCTGTCCATAATAATATTGTGGGTGGACGTCCTACGCAGCGATTGCCTAGCCGTGGTCTCCACTCGAGCACTTTTCGACCCCATCGATCTGCTCTGCGTGCAATGTGGCGTCCTTGAAATGAATAAAATTATTAATTTTATGGGCCATTATTTTCAAAGTTATATCCCCCCTCTTTTTTGTAAAATAGGATTTTTTTTTAAATAATGTCTAGATTTCTATTCAGAATCGTGAGCTCTATCGATCCTAATAAGAGAAAATTCTTGTCCTAAAATTTTCATATTATTTTTTTCGAACTTCCTATTCCTTTACCGCCATACAAAATGTATGAAAAAATGGTCGACAAATGAAAAAAAAACCTTGGCACAATAGTACATTACGACACAAAGTGCGAACTACATGAAATTCGAAACGAGTGGAGATGATTTAAACCACGACCGATAGAGAGTGTTTTAAATCGACACGAGTTACGAATTTCGTTTTTGCACGTGTCTCGTACGACGTTTTTTAATGCAGATGGCCCTCCTAAGTTTTGGACCTGACGAAAAATGACACACTTCTCGCACTGGAGCCTAAAAAAGCACCATCTATAGGTACTAATAAAATGGTTTCCAATCAGGATCAAAAGATCTAGCGATTCTAAATGAAAATCATATTAAAAGTTCCAAATCCAAGCAGGGACGGCTTTGAAAAAAAAATGGCCCTTATATCCAAGTTTCCTATTCAGCATTTGATCGTTCAAATAAGATTACACAGCTCGTACACCGTCGACACTCCGACACATCGTTCTCTCATCAGCGGCTCCAAATATTTGCCAACGGCGAGTATCCCGGTCCTGAGCAAACACGTCGTCTTGCGGGCTGCAGAGAAGTAGCCGTACTATGAACTACCTCTACGTTATTAACGAGGACTTACTATCTAGAGCGGAATGGCTCATATTCGCTTATGGGTGTGAGCGAGCGGGATGGATAACCCCTTTATTCATCATCATCAGCCGATGATAGTCCACTGCTAGACGTAGGCCTCTCCTATTAACTATGTGTAACGCATTAGGAGGTAAATGCCCATAATCGCCACGCTGGGCAAGCGGATTGGCAAACGCAGTAATATGTCCACTATGATGACGCTGCTGCTCATCATCAATCTTTTATCATGGTCAGTGACACTTCGATCCCTTAGTCGACACCCGCAGGAGGAGGTGGGGTGGTGACAAATGTATTCTTACTGCCGTCACCACACGGCCTTTATTCATAAACGTCTCCAACTTAGCAAGCCGCTAAGTATTGTTGGTCCTATACGCTCTTATACACATAATTCATAAGACCGAAAGAGACTAAGGCGTAACAATGCGATATAATGCTTTAAGTATCGATTAAAACCTATAGTAACCAATACTTAAAAATACTTAGAAAAGTAGCCGTACCATGAGCTGCCGCTACGTTATTAACGCGCACTTACCAACGCCCGTGGGTGTCGCAAGAGTTGATTAATTATGAATAAATATAGGTTTATTAAACGCCTATAAAAGGTATAATATAAGTAATAATTCAAATAGAATCTATAGTAAATCGAAAATAAACTATGAAAATAAAACAAAATAAACTTAAGGAATTAAAACCTATCAAATTAAGACAAAAAAAAACTAAAATAAATCTTAAAAGTTGGGCCCCTGCGGCATGGTGCCAAGGATGCTGGCAGCATTACCTCGCTGTATCGCGATACTTATACGCTGAGCTAGGTAGCTGCCAGCAGGACGGTCACTAGCTGAATTGATGATGAATAATCTGACTAAAACTAAATACAGTACACGACTTATTCGTAAAGATAGTTAATTTCGCAAAATTATACAGTGTTTTTAGGATGCAAACACAAGCAAAATAAATATTAAACATCAGAACACTCCATTTGGCGTCGAGTTTCCACGATATCGACAATTTGCATGTCAAAGCTCGCACTGTAGATCTAAGATATTCATAAAAGGAAATTTTAGACTACTCAATGAAGAAACATGAAATATTGAAATCACTCGGAAATCCACTCGAGGGCGTTAAAATTCTCGAAATTGTTAATAGCTTCTTTCAATGGTCTAGCTTTGATCTAACAAGATCTATTTAGGTTAGGTACTTTAAGAAATATAAGCTCACATAATTAAACATTTTACTACGCTCTTCGAAAAATCTACGGTGAAGGAAAACATCGTGTGGAAACCTGCATACTTGCATAGTGCATACACCTGCGAAGAAATTTAAGGGTATATGTGAAGTTCCCTACAAGTACGGGCCAGCGTTGGGACTACGTAAAAAAGGCACGTATGATGTCGAGTTGCGGAAAAAAATGGCCAGAGAAACAACAACAACAACGGTCTTCGAATGATTTTATTTGATAAATCGTATGTTAGTAGGTATATAATAGTATAAAAATAATGTGTTAGAGTAATAGCCGAATAATGGCAAATAATTGGCCGTGTGGTGACGGCAGTTAAAATACATTTGTCACCCCAACTCCTCCTGCCAGTGTCGACTAAGGGATTGAAGTGTCTCTGACCATTATTTGATAAAAGATTGATGATGGGCAGCAGCGTCATCATAGTGGACATTGTCGCGATCGCTAACCCGCTTGCTCAGCGTGGCGATGATGAGCATTTACCTCCTACCGTCTATACGCATAGTTAATGGGAGAGGCCTACGTCTAGCAATGGACTGTCATAGGCTGATGATGTGATGTTAGAGTCATGCTCTATAAGACTCGTATCGAAGTGTTAAAAAAAACTTTCACTGGCTACAGTCTCCCAATGTCACTGATTCGTGTCAATTGTAAGATGTACCTACATTTAAGATTATTTGAAAAAACAAGTCCCACCAAGTTTCTTACCGTTTGTATCGTCTTTTTCTCGAGTTAGTAGTGTAAGAGTTAGAAGCGACAGTAGTTTTATTTTATGTGTAACTTAGACCATTGATAAGAGTTTGTTGCCGTTCCAATTTGAATAAAGAATCATTTAACTTTGACTTTGGACCTAAAATTCATGACAAATTCAAGTTTATATTTCTTCCAATTGTGATTTCAAGTTAACTCTTTTTGCCACACACGGGTTTAAACAAAACATTTTCTTGAAAAAATATTCATCATCAAAAATCTACGCCGCCAAAGCATTACTGCTATTCACAACTAAAATATTGATAAAATTTATCTTTGAATAGAATCTCACGAGGGTTCGAGTAGCTGATTTACATGACAAAGCATTCGTACGTCGAAGGATTTTGGTGAAACGATAATGTAAAATATATAAGGTAAATAATATTGTACATTAAATTGAAAGCCTAAAAGTTTTTAAACTTGGAACATTATGTTATTGTGTCCAGCCTCAATCTGTTTCATATTCTTAGGATACGGCTCAACTGACGCGGAGCGGAGCGGAGCTGTGGGAGCTCGGCCAATGAGAGCGCATCACAGTGTTCCGAATTCGAATTTGAAGAATGTAATTGGTCAATTTTGCACAGCACCGCTCCGCTCCGCGTCAGTGGAGCCTTACATTTAACGGGCCCGGCGAGCTGCGCGGCGGTCAGAAGTGCGTGCCGCGCGAGCGACGCGTTAGCACGGGCTAAGTGGATAATGAAGACCTAGGCTTCCCGAAACAATGTCGTGCATAGGGACTAAATACACGTGAGTTTACCCGTTTGGTTTTATTTATATTGTGTATAAGCCGAACAATACGCTCTGCGGGCGCGGCGGTCGAGCTGGCTGCGGTTCGCAAGTGGGAAAAATATGCGGTGTTGGGAAACTATTTGTTTGTCCCGCTCGCGGTGGTGACTATGGGGTGTTGGTATGCCGAGGCCAAGGACTTTATTAGGGCGGGAGAGAGGTTTAGACCCACGCTCCGGGTTCTTCTTGATGCAAAGGTTGTCCATTGCGGTACAGCGAGGCAACGCGGCTAGTGTGATGGGCACCTTTGCATCGGAAAGATCGCGGGTCGAGTAACGCGGGGTTGTTTTAGGTATTATTATGTTTAAGTGTGTGCATGTAATTTTTATGTATTTATGTGTGTGTTAATTTAGGTTTAGAATGTAATTTTGATTATTTTATTTCTTTAGCGTTTAAGGTGTACCTAAAAGATTATGCAAATATGTTATGTTACAATATCTCTGTTGATATTGTGTATTATGTAGCTAAAATATTATGTATATTATATTCATACATATTATGTTCTACAAAATATGGACAGTGAGCTTTGTAGATTGGTTCAAATGTATTGAAAAAACGTACACAGTCATTATCAAAAATAGTTAAGAAAGATCAGAATTAAAACCCAATTGGCATAGTCAACACAATTCCCAATTTTCCCAAAACATTCAGAATGACTTTCGTATTCAGATCTAGATCTTCGTCGTAAGAATACATTTTGACACCACCCCAAATTTTCCCGTGGGTCTCATAAGAGTCGACTAAGGGGTTGAAGTGTCAATGTATTCCTTTATAGAAGATCGAAGATGGGCAGCAGCATCATCATAGCGGACACAATACCGGGATCGTCAACGCGTTATCCCAGCCTGAAGATTATGGGCATTTATTACCTCTTATGCGTTGAATAGTTACGCATAGTTAATGGAAGACTTATGTCCAGCCGTAGACTGAGAAGTGGTTGACGAGACTTTTCGATTTTCTGGTTGCGTATTCACCAAAACCTAACATTGTAAAATAAAAGTGTAATTGGAGCTGTGCGTATTCGACGCGTTTGAATACGCATAGTTTATGGAAGACCTTCGTTCAGCCGTAGACTGAGAGGCAGATAACGTGATTCTTTGATTTTCTGATTGCGTATTCATCAAAACCTAACATTGTAAAATAAAACTGTAATTGAACCTAAATGCGTATTCGACACGTTTAAACACGCATAGTCAATGGAAGACCTACGTCCAGCAGTAGACTGAGAGGCAGATGACGTCACTCTTCGATTTTCTGGTTGCATATTAAATGCCTTAAGGCGTTAAGTTCGCCATTTGTACTCTTTTATATTGTGCAATAAAGTTTAAATCAATAAATAAAACCTAACTTTGTAAAATAAAAGTGCGGTTGCAGCTAAATGCGTATTCGACACGTCTGAATACGCATAGTTAATCGAAGACCTACGTCCGGCCGTGGACTCTTCGATTTCTGGTTGCGTATTCACACAAAACCTAACATTGTAAAATGAAAGTGTAATTGGAGCTATATCGTGTTTTCAGTTGTACGAGCGGTTCGTATTCGGCATTCGCCAACAAATTAAATTACGCTCAAACGGTAACTGGCATTATTGGTTTTTGCCGGCCAATTTCCGCTATTGGAAACTAGAGATGAATATTTTGGCAACTCCAATAGTAAAATGCACTTTTTGTTGGTTTGAAGTACCAGTTTGACGTTGTACTAGGATTAGACAGAGGCACTTTGTGTAAAACTAACGGTTAAAAAATCTAAACAAGATTTTTCGATAATCGATTGTAAGCCCAATTTAGGCCATAAAGGTGCTCATATTGGAGACTATAGGTACCAAGAATCCAAAAAAAATAAAATATAATATGGCTCACTTTCTTTACCATTTTTGACACATTCGTGAAACACGTCCACATGTATATGTCAGAAGGACAACCGAGAACGGGGGGAGGCGAATATTTAATTCCTACTAAAAGCTACTCATCGTACCTACTTACAAAGGTGTATACTATGCATGGACGCACATAATTAAACACAAGGTAAATTACAATCTTTTATTATACTGGTTCACAAATGATAAACCTCTGTCGTGAGAAGAACCAGCAAGAAATTCAGACGGTCTTACATTTTCCAAACTTTAAATAATCACAACAAGTACACACTTAAAACAAGACAACACTTTAAACTATACTGATAGAAAACGACTGGAGAGTTATAAGCTTGCGTCCATGCATCATTTACTCAACCCTGGAATGCTTTATTCCAAGTCTAAATCAAGAATGAATCCCTGAATACTCCGCTAGTGACCTTTTATACCGTCAACTCCAAACTACCTGCTTCATAGGCGGGTAGATACCAACATGACGTTTAATGTCTACCTACATGGACCAAGCAAAGAACATCTCAAGCAAAACATTGCTTATCGTTTTCTAGATTTTATAACTCTTAACAAATTAAATGTAAACATTGCAAATAAGACTATTCTTATTGTAAATAAGACTATTCATACGTTCGATGACTCGACATGTCGTACACGTCTGCGCCAACTGAAGCATGTCTCCGACACGGCCATACTGACAAGACAAGCGTCCTCGCTTGTATCTGAAACAAACACGTACACCAGTAGTCTTTGTTACCACTCGGTCACTCCTGACCAAATTATCTGTCTACGTAAAATCATCTCAACTCAAGAAAAATAATTTTAATCTTTGCAACTGAATTTAGGATCACTTATGGTCAATTAATTACCACCAATTTAAATTCAAGAGCAAACAGGTACCATTTTTCCTAGCCACATTTTACGTAAAACATTACAGAAAACTTTCGGAGGAATATAATGTCATTCGTGGCCTATTGGTTATCACATAACCACATACATTACGCGCATCCCTAAGGGATCGCCGATTCAACCCTATGACACTACGGTCTCTAAAACTCGACCTCCGCCAGAGCCTGCCGTGCACTGGGTACCCACGGACGACTCATAGGCAGACGCATCGGGTTACGGCTACGATCAAGCCTCTGGTACGGTCGACCCATTCTGACCTCAATACATAATGGGATAGAAACGACTACTGTTACATTTTACGAAATCAAATTTGAAACAATTTTACACACGATCATTTCACACTCCTCTTCTATAACCTGTTAGAGCATCGTAGAAACATCTTACAATCGTCAATGTTACTCTATACACATCCACCACTTTAGCAAGGTACGCAGGTATACCACCAACAGTTATCAGAAATACTGTAAGCAAACTCATCGCCCATGACCTCGGCAATGTACACTGAAAAACAATCTACAGTCATCAACATGTCACAAAACACCCGCTATCCGAGTAAAGTACACGGACACATCTATAACCTTCAGCGCAGTCACTGACTGACCTGAGTTTAACTGACTGACCTGAGTTAATAAAGTTTGCAAGAACACTCTATAACTCTCAACAACATTGTTGGCAAACTCATCATCCACGACCTTAGCAAGGTACGCAGGAATACCATCTACAGTCACCATTAATACTGTAGAAACACTTCATCTACGACCTCAGCGAGGTACGCAGGAATACCATCTATAGTCACCATAATACTGTAGGCACACTTCATCCACGACCTCAGCTAGGTACGCAGGAACACTGTCTACAATTGCAATCATCACATGATTGTACGAAAACCATCCACAGTCACCAAACTGACTGTGGGCATACTCTGAAGCCAACTTATTACTTTGCCCAGCATACGATTTACAACATTCGTCATCACGTTTGGGATTTAGAAAAGACAATGTCAAAAATCATGCCAGTCTTTAGGCAATTAACACCCCGGCTCATTTTTACCCCCAGAACGTAACGGTATACCAAAAATTCACATCTATCATCACGTCATCAAATATCACTCAGTTACGTTTCTTGAAAACCAAGTTCTGTTTTACCAATTAAAAGTCAAAATTATTTAAACTAAAGAGTCAATCCCTCGACTCAAACAAAAACGTCAACCAGGTTACACCATAACCATGCACCTGATTCAATTTCTGTCCATGGGCTTGTTAGGATCCAATAACCCATCAAAAGTTAACCATTTCAGCCGCGTAAGTGCTACTCCTCGCAAAGAGTATACTGCACATAAAAAGCAGTTCACGTGCACCTTTTACATGCTCCGGAACTTCCGATGCGATTATTAGATCACGCTCAATCCATCGAACTTGCTCTCAGTCCATTGAAAGCTCAAATGACACAGGAACTCATTAAATTTAACAATTACCCTTTCCGCATTTAAAGTAGTTAATACAAAATTAAATGCCGCAATTCAGTATCATATTTTCTTTAGGTACTCATTTAATCAACTAAGGGAATTAAAATCAACTTCATTAACATTTGAAACAGACTAGCCAGTCTGTCTATGTACTTACTACTTTGCTAGCTAAGTAACCGACATAGTTCTACAATAGTAAAAATGAAACACTTCACTTGAACAAAAACAACAAATGGGTTGCAGTACTCACAGCAGTTACAATACTCCAGATGCTACACCGAGCAATAGAGTCTTAACAACCACCTCCATGGCTGTCGGACAATCAAAACGCATTGACCACTTACACCATTAAACCAAACGCACGCCACTCATAGTCGTGGCCGCACTGAGACGGAAAAATAGATCCGATTTTACACCTACGACTACGAATGATAAATGGTGTATGTAGTCCGAGAAAACTGAACCCAACAAAAATGTAAAAAGGTGGTAAAAAGTTTCATTCCACGATTGCAAACTATACGATTGCAAACTATAATGACTAATTCTAGTACCCACAATTTTAATTGAACTAAAGTAGTCAAACTGAAACTATTGACGGTCCAAATAATAAGAAATGATTATCATCATCATCACAATAACCATCATCATCATCATCACAATAACCATCATCATCATCACAATAACCATCATCGTCATCATAATAACCATCATCATCATAACCACCATCATCATCATAACCACCATAATCATCATAACCACTATCATCATCATAACCACCATCATTATCATTTTCACAACCATCATCATCATCACCACTATCGACATCATCACCACCATAATCATCATCATCACCACCATCACCATCATCTCCACCATCATCATCATCATCATCACCATCATCATAATAACCATCATCATCATAATCATCATCATCATCGCCATCAACCTATATCAGACAATTCAGACGTGATTATAATAGATCTCAATGCATTTAATAAAACTTGTCTTTAATAAACTTGCGTAATCGTGACATCGTTGTCTAATTTAGTTTTAATTTTGAATTTCTTGCTAAAGTTTTAACTCTATAGAATCGAAAGGGTAAGAAGCCCTCAATGACTCCAACAACATTGGTTTCACCAATTAGCTCAGGGCTCAAATAGCCCAACAAAATGTGAACTCCTCACCGGATTGACAACGTGTCTACACCACGCGCTGCACCACGTGTTCACGGTAGGCAGCAGCGACACCAGTCATCAGCCTCTGCCGCGCTGTCGGGACACGATGACAGCAATAGCTTGCAGGCCGGCCGGCAGCTCGCTCCGATTCACCATGTTGAACTGTAATCATCAAATTGTACGGTATCAGTTTTATCACAGAGATAATTTGCATGCGAGCTCTCAACTTAACCTGATCACAAAAATAAAAAGTTGAGGTTAGGGTATTGGTAACTTTTTCACTTTGTATTAAAATAATAATGGGCTTCACTATACTACAACAAAGGTAATCTCGCAAATAATAAAACGTTTTTGAGAACACAAAAACTTCACGCTAAAAATAGAAATGTCAAACTGTTATTTCTTTAAATTAATGCTTTGAATTTTGCATTAAAACAATTGGAACGAAATCTGTCCTTTTATATCCGTTGCTCCAAAAGCAACTCCCGAAAAGCTGGAGTCTTTATTCTCCTTCATTTCCTGGACGTTTCACAAGAAATTGTGGTAGTTTCATCGCAACAGCATAGTCATCATGAACGGAACTTCTGGCTACCATGAACGTGTTGTTCTTGAAATTGAAACATTCTGAGCTCGTTTCATTGCCACAACATAGTCATCAGTGTCATCATGAACGAAATCATCACGAAACATTCTGTAACATAAATTTCACACGCAAGGAAAACTTAAAAAAAACAGGCTATAAGAATCTCCAATCAATTTTTGGTAGACCACAAAATAAAACCACGGGTTACCAGCCCGTATTTCAGAACTGCTAGTATTTCAAAAATCAGAAAAGTAACAAGTATGAGCCATGATATTCTTTGAAATTATTTGAATTACTGTTTTTTTTTTTTTTTGAAGTGGGTGGGGTACCTACCCACACGTATTGCAACAATAGAAATTCCATAAAAAAAACTAACTTGATATCTCAAATTACGTCTCGAAACAGACTTTGCTTCAAAAGATACGAGTAGTTTACACCTTACACCAAATAAAAAAGTAACGATAGTTCAACCTTACCGACTGTCGATAATTTCAAACCTCACTCTTTACGTGTGGTACATTTACCATCACCACTTATTGTAGGCGATTAGTCAACATCCCACTTTCTGATGTCAGAAGGACAGCCGAGAACGGGGGGAGGCGAATATTTAATTCCTACTAAAAGCTACTCATCGTACCTACTTACAAAGGTGTATACTATGCATGGACGCACATAATTAAACACAAGGTAAATTACAATCTTTTATTATACTGGTTCACAAATGATAAACCTCTGTCGTGAGAAGAACCAGCAAGAAACTCAGATCAGACGGTCTTACATTTTCCAAACTTTAAATAATCACAACAAGTACACACTTAAAACAAGACTATTTACAACACTATAAACTATACTGATAGAAAACGACTGGAGAGTTATAAGCTTGCGTCCATGCATCATTTACTCAACCCTGGAATGCTTTATTCCAACTCTAAATCAAGAATGAATCCTTGTACACTGCGCTAGTGACCTTTTATAATGTCAACTCCAAACTACCTGCTTCATAGGCGGGTAGATATCAACATGACGTTTAATATCTACCTACATGGGCCAAGCAAAGAACATCTCAAGCAAAACATTGCTTATCGTTTTCTAGATTTTATAACTCTTAACAAATTAAATGTAAACATTGCAAATAAGACTATTCTTATTGTAAACAAGACTATTCAGACGTTCGATGACTCGACATGTCGTACACGTCTGCGCCAACTGAAGCATGTCTCCGACATATATTTTTCCGTGAGTACTAATAAATATCAATAATGGAAAGTCAATATTTGTTTACTTGTTTTAGATTCTTCTGATGAATGGTATAAATGTCTTTTAAAAGATTAAATACAATTTCTGAGAAAGTGTACCTGAAAAATTGTACACATAAATTATGAAAGAAGAAGGCACGTAAGTGTACATTTATGATTTTAACATCATCACCATCATCAGCCAATGATAGTCCACCGCTGGACGTAGGCCTCTCCCACCTACACCGCCAATTTTTACATACCATTGAGGAAAACATACCATAGGCACTTTATGTCAAAGATTAAAATTTAATCGTCAATTTCTTTTCCGTTTTTGAATTCAAACATTGTAACTTCCACATAAAATGACCATGACGAATACTAGTGCAGTATATAAGAATTAATTTTATCCTAGTTGTGACTTCAGTTTAATTTAAAACTAAATTATTGTCCAAAATTATACCAGCTTTCTCTTATTATTCATATTCAGCAAAATTTCCCTAAGCCATACAATTCGCAGCGCTTATTATTAAAATATTTATTCCATCTCCACTGCATTCACTGAACTGATTAGCAAAATGGTTATCTACAAATAAACTTAAAATTAAACATAGTTATGACCTTCACAATACAGGATGATTCTTGAGTGATGTAGCTTGGGCAATAAATATGGGATTTTCCCGTTCTAATGTTTAACTTAAAGCGGTTTGGGTTCAATGATGATTGTTAGTAACCTGATCATGGTTGCTTATTGATAATGATAAATAAATAAATATCTTGGGACATCTCACACAAATCAACCTAGTCCTACGGTAAACTCAATTAAAGCCTGTGATAAGGGTACCAGGCGACGATATATTTAATAGGTACTCAAATACATAGACGGCCATGAACAAGGAACAAAATATTTGAGAAATACAAATAATGCCAGCTTCCGTAGCCTAGTTGGTAGTGACCCTGCCTACGAAGCTAAAGGTTCCGGGTTCGAATCCCAGCGAGGACATTATTTGTGTATTTATTTATCACAAATATTTGTTCCTTGGTCATAGCTGTCTATGTATCTAAGTATCTATATGGATATATCTATTATATATATCGTCTCCTGGTACCCACATCACAAGCCTTAATAGAGCTTACCGTGGGACTAGGTCGATTTGGGAAAAAAAAAATGCCCTCGCCGGGATTCGAACCCAGAATCTCCAGCTTCGTAGGCAGGGCCACTACCAACTAGGCTACGGAGGCTGACGAAACTTTGGCTTTTATGTATTTAAGTGTAAATTATTATATTGTAGACATATACAGGCCGAAAAATGAGTGCGTCGTGGATATTATTGTCGACATAATTATTACAAAAACACCCGTGAACGAACTTTGTGAAGAGATCGAAAAGTCGGTATTTAATTAATATACGCTATACCTACACCGTGTTCTCGAGTGGCGACCACGCACTGGACGGCGCAGCGTGGGAAGGCCCCCCACAAGATGGAGCGACGACCTGGTGAGGGTTGCGGGTGTCCAATGGATGCGGACAGCTCACGACCGATCTTTGTGGAACTCTCTGGGGGAGGCCTATGTCCAGCAGTGGACGTCAATTGGCTGATGATGATGATGATGATGATGATGATACACCGTGTTTTTATTGATTTCCGTTAAATTGCACAGGTTTCTTGGGACATTAATAGAAGTTGCCTGATATATCGCTTCTGTTAATTTCGTAAAAAATACATTTCGTTTTCATACATAGTAATTGTAATGGCAAGTGTGAGAGGACCTTAAGAATAAGATCTCAGGTGACTGAAGGCACACGTCAAAATAAATAAGTAACATTAGGATGTAATAAAGGTTACAATACGCTTGTTCAGTCAATAAACTTATTTTTTTAGTAACTCAAGAACAGTAAGAGTTTCTTAACTCTTCAGTAAGAGTTTCTTGACACTAGTTTCTTAGAGAAATTGATTATTTTTGACCTAAATAAGCTTCCCTTTAATTTTACGGAAATCAATAAAAACACGGTGTATAATCCGTTCACGAGCATTTCTCAAAAAGTTGTACATTTGGATCATGTCTTAGATTTTGATAAAAATTGGTAGGCTGGTAGAGTCAATGATGCTGAGCAAGATCCATCACATTTCCCAAAATGTTTGTATGAAACATTCCTTTTTGTTACCGAGAATGTATAGGTATCTGGTCACAAAAAAGGAAACTTTCATAGAAACAAAGAAAGAAAAATTACTTTATTAGCACAATACAACTTATAATAACTATAAATAACAACATTGTATAAAAACAGATTGCACTTATTGGGCTGCATTCAACTTTGGTGTCACGAAATTAGCCACAGGGTACATTTCACGACGCTGATTTTCAGTGAAACCCAATACGTGGACTAGGTGGCGCTAATACAAACTATACAATTATACATACAATTAGAATTAGAACAAGCATAGTCTTAACACTAAAATATAAATGAAAACATCAAACTTCCTGAGACATTGTGGGAAATATGGTAAACCAATTTTTACCAAAATCTAAGACGTGATCCAAATATCAGACGCACACAGTTTTATTTCATGACTTTTACAGTGTAACAAAACCTCATAACCCAACACAAACAATTATGACAACGAACTAAATCCAATGAACAATACTCCAGCACAACACCCTCATACATATGTATTTGGCCGATCACAATATTCAATATCGTCCGCAAATTTCAATAGAGCACCTCTTCTAAGGGAACGTTCAGAAATCTGAATATTCTCCGACAATTTTGAAAAAAATATGTTAATGTATTCCCGAGAGACGGCGACTATTTTCACAAATTGATTGCTTTGAGCCAATATCAAAAGAATAGTCAATAAGGAATAATTGACTTTATAATGAGTCATAAGTACGAGAGGGCTTAATCCATTCGTGGTTTTCAATTTCATTTTGTGTTGATAATTTTCCAGCGACTTATTTAAGTTCTCTTTCTTCCCTTAAGAGCCCGGTAGACAGTGTGTGGCCTACAAACGAGGCGAAAATTTAAACGGTGCATTAATAAGCTGATCAACAATC
This sequence comes from Thaumatotibia leucotreta, assembly GCA_025490895.1. Classification (NCBI taxonomy): domain Eukaryota; kingdom Metazoa; phylum Arthropoda; class Insecta; order Lepidoptera; family Tortricidae; genus Thaumatotibia; species Thaumatotibia leucotreta. Next base: position 21,084 of record JALPQI010006381.1, read on the forward strand.
ATTTCCACATATTGTACCTAATTAAAAAAAAACTTTTGTTGTAATTTTTTCTTCATGTATTTTTCATTATTATGGGTTCATTTACTTGAATTAAAAGTTATCAATACCTAACTTATCATTTTTGAATCATTGAAAAACGTTTTTTTTTTAAACCGTAACAAATTAGTGTAAAATAAAAAACAAAATTATTGTTATGACTTGACTGGTGGTATACTATCAAGATGTCTTGCGACTGACAAGCTACGACATCGTGATGCCAAGATCCACTAAAGGTCCATAGCTTTGAATGACAATATCTCCGAACGTAACCACTTTGAAACACCGGGACCTTTACAAGATTATTGCCGATAGTCTAAGGAGTTACTCATTTCATTTTTCTCCCGTGTTAAAGGCCACACACTGTACATTATGAAAGTGAAAATAATTGTTAATAATTAATTATCGCATATAAATTTCAATTAATAACATAATTAACTATTGGAAGCCCCTAAGACATTGTCTAAATTCACTGGTACAAATAATTACTTATTTTATGGCATCAACAAGAAAACGCCGTCAGAATTCTATATTGTTCCTTAATTGAAGTTGTTTCCGCGAGTATGAGGTAAGCGGGATAGTCTATTACGACGACAGACAAAACTTACTTACACGTGAAGTTCATTGTTTGTAAACTTGTTAGTACCTATGTTTCGTAAAGCCTCGGTAATTGACATGTTAAGAACCAATTTTCGACAGACTGTTAAATTTATTGCTAAATACGAGTAAGCTGATGATGTGACGCGTGATCAATGTTTGTAAATTAATAAATATATTGGAACTACCGGACGGCACAGCGTAGGCCCCCCAACAGGTGGACTGATGACCTGGTGAAGGTCGCAGGAGTCCGCTGGTCATTTTGGCAATCTTTTATGTTCAGCAGTGGACGTCTTTCTCTTGCCCATAAAACATCACAGATCGGAACTTAACATATTAACACATTGAGCGCGGGGAACTCCCGAGGGGAGTTCTCTGTGGGAGGTCCATTTTCGTTACAAAGCGGAAAAATTACGGGATCGGCTACGAGCGTAGCGCGTAGCACTCGTTTGCAATGAAAGTGTTAAAGTTAGTTTTTCTTCCGAAATTTTCACCGATTTAGACTCACTTGGCTATTAAACTACTCGGCTATCCGAGTAAGCGGACACCAGTCGAATTTCTCATCATCATCATCATATCAGCCGAAAGACATCCACTGCTGAACATAGGCCTCCCCCAAAGATTGCCACAATGACCGGTCCTGCGCCACCCGCATCCAGCGGACTCCTGCGACCTTCACCAGGTCATCGGTCCACCTTGTGGGGGGCCTACCCACGCTACGCCTTCCGGTACGTGGCCGCCACTCAAGAACCTTCCCGCCCCAACGGCCATCGGTTCTACGCGCAATGTGCCCCGCCCACTGCCACTAAAGTTTAGCGATTCGGAGAGCTATTTCGGTTACTTTGGTTCTGCTGCGGATGGTCTCAGTTTTAATCCGATCACGCAGAGAGACTCCTAGTATAGCCCTCTCCATTGCCCTTTGGGCGACTTTGAGCCTTCTTATGAGACCCATTGTAAGCGGCCACGTTTCAGTACCGTATGTCATCACTGGCAACACACACTGATTAAAGACTTTCGTCTTCAAACACTGCGGAATATTGGACGAAAACCCGTTCTAGCACCCGTTCTACGAAATCAACCAATCACGTTTTATGTACCGATCGAATTTCGTAGAGTGGGAGGTTAGAACAGCGAATGCTCTTTTAGTTTGAACGCACATTAAGGCGCAAGCAGTAGGTACGTGCTTGCCTCCTTCTATCGGTACCCAGGTACCGGTAATAAATAACAATAGTAATACTATATTTAAGGTTATATTCTGACACGGAAACAAAAAAAACTTATTCACACCACTTATTCGAATACGGGTTTTTTTCCCTGCTAGGAGGGAGCAAAATGGCAGTTTTCTGCTCAAAGATTTGCCGGCCTAAATATAACAATGAAATATGAAAATAAATTGAACAATCATATCAAATACATAAAGTATCTTTTATTTTTCTCGTAGATGGTGTGAAAAACAGTATGTGTCACACGGTATCAAAATTATTTTCGTCTTAGATGTTAACGCTTGAATCCCTCATCACGCTCAGGATTCCACTTTGTTGTGGAATCCATTGCTTCATTCGGGTTTCAATGAACGCCCTCGCCGAAAATATATCATTTTGATCCCTTGTAACACAATCGACTAAATTGTATGGTTGAGGCGTTCCAAAAAAAGGCCACCAAGAGTTTTTGGCAAAAATAATGTGTCGCAATTAGACCAAACTTAAATAAATACTATGTTTAGTACAGATGCTGGCTTTTTCACGAGCTAGTGTTAGAAGTGGCTCATTTTACGTCAGGTCCAAAACTTCGGAGGGCCATCTGTACTAAAAAACGTCGTACGACGAGACACGTGCAAAAAGGAAATTCATAACTCGTGTCGATTTAAAACACTGCCTTCGCTCGTGTTTTAAAACATTGCCACTCGTTTCGGATTTCATGTTTTTCGCACTTGTGTCATAATGTACTATTTTATGACAACCTGTATAATGCAAAGTAGGTATTACGAGAATGATAAGATACCTTACATTTCCCAAGTTTTCATAATAAAAGATAAACTGCCTCCTCAAAGCAAATTGCGAGGAAAGGCAAAGAAATCCGTTTAGTTCAGACTTCTTTCCTTTTTTCTCGACTTATATTTTTATTATCTTATTAAACTGTCAGAAAGTTAAAGATTTTCGCTCTCCCTTTCCTTATTCTCTGGTCAGAAAAGATTTATGAGTGGCTGATAATTTCTGTTTTAGTTTAAGTTCTTCTTAAGGTGCATTCAAACCAAACGAGCATTCGCTGTTCTATCCCCCACTCTAAAGGTCTTCGCACATTATAACAACTCTACGGCGACTCGACTCTATGCCAAATATTGCAATGTAAGCCGTATGTCATATGTTCTAGGTTTAATTTCAAAGTGACCTTTAGTATACGACGCGTCGTACGCTACTTTAATATCGTTTTTTTGAAAAACCTAGAACATAAATATGATATATGGCTTAAATTTCAATATCTGGCAAAGAGTCGATTCGCCGTTGAGTTTTTATAATGTGCGAGGACCTTAAAAAATCAACGAATCACGTTTTGTGTAGTGATCGAATTTCGTAGAGGGTTAGAACAGTGAATGCTCGTTTGGTCTGAATGCACCCCTAGTACATTATGAGCAGTCTTCATGTTTTTAACTATAGCGTGTGTAAATCTAATACGAGCGATAAATTAAACCAGGTATGGGATTCATTAGTGTAATCATGGATTACAAGGTTTTTTTAGTGACTCCTTAAATATTTATTTTAGTACAGATGGCCTTTTTTAGGCTCTAGTGCGAGAAGTGTGTCATTTTACGTCAGGTCCAAAACTTCGGAGGGCCATCTGCACTAAAAAACGTACGAGACACGTGTGCAAAAACGAAATTCGTAATTCGTGTCGATTTAAAACACTCCCTTCCGGTCGTGTTTTAAAACATGGCCACTCGTTTCGGATTTCATGTTTTTCGCACTTGTGTCGTAATGTACTATTATATTTTGTTTTTAGTGTTATCTCTTTTGACGGCAACAAAAATACATAATTATTTTATCTATTTAATATTTATTGTACAAATTGATCGGCCTATCGTTGCACAGATTTTTTTATTCTGGAGCGGTTATTTCCAAAACTATTGACTTAAGAAACAAAACTTTAAGAAACCTATTTCATGATACCCTACCCACACTACAGGACAGCAAAAAAAACCAAGACCACTTCACTAGTAGGGAGTACCCAAAAAAAAACTTTTTTCTAGTTTTTATTCTACTACTTTATCGGCGTGATTAATGTAATTATTATGAAGTTATACTTGTACCGAATTTCTATTACTAGCAGCTATGCTACAGACAGACACACAGACAGATTTTGCGAAACTATTAGCGCTCCTTGTTTGTTACTAAAATAACGTGTATTACATATTGCAACAACTTGTCATTACACCTTCCAGTAAGATTACTTCATAGATATGAAGTCGCTAAAATAAATAATGAATAAATAAATAATAAATCACTACATAGTATAAAATAAAGTCACACTGTTCCTTTGTACGCTTAATGCAGGCCATACACGTAAGGGTGTACCTGACAGGTTTACCTGTACAGGTCAACGGTTCAGGTAAACCGGAGCGTGTATGTTACAGAACTGTGCAGGTTTTTGCAACATACACGCTCCGGTTTACCTGAACAGTTGACCTGTACAGGCAAACCTGTCAGGTACACCCTTACGTGTATGGCCTGCTTAAATCTTTAAAACTACGCAACGGATTTTGATGAGATTTTAATAGGTATAGTAATTCAAGAGGAAGGTTTTTATGTAGGTATAGTACCCATGCGAAGCCGAGGCGGGTCGCTAGTAATAAATAAATGTCTTGGGTCATCTTACACAAATCGACCTAGTCCTAGCTCAATTAAGGCTTGTGATGTGGGTACCAGGCGACGATATGTAGATACATCCATATCTATACTTAAATACGTAGACAGTCATGACTTAGGAACAAATTTAATATATTTGATAAATAAATACACAAATACAAGAAGCAGTGGTGGCTCAGTGGTTTAGACGTTTGACTTTCAATCCGGAGGTCGTGGGTTCAAATCCTGGCTCATACCAATGAGTTTTTCCGAAACTTATGTACGGAATATCAGATGATATTTACCATTAGCTTTCGGTGAAGGAAAACATCGTGAGGAAACCTACATATATACATCCGCGAAGAAATTCAAAGGTGTATGTGAAGTTCCCAAACCGCTTAGGGCCGGCGTGGGGAATATAGCCCAATCCCTCTCATAAAATGTCCCATAGTAGTGGGACATTATATAGGCTAAAATATTATTATTATTATATTAAATTAACTAAATATAATGCCCTCGCCGGGATTCAAAAGCGGAACCGAGAGATTCGTAGGTAGGGTCACTACTTACTAGGCTACGGAGGCTGACAAAATGTTTGGTCATTCAAACTCGCTCTGAGGTACTCGACGTTTACTGACCTATCACATTTGAATCCTAATCAAACAGTTTTATGGCGCACATTCGTGCCAATTAAAGCTAGTCGTAAATTTGGAAAAGTAAACCTACGGGCCCCTTTCATTCCCCTTTCATTAAATCGATTAGAGGTTATTGGAGCCTTTATAGGTAAGGGCGTTCGGGAAATTGGTAGAAATAACAGAGAGCTCATTCAGTTTGTATACTTTGCGCTTATCGGTACTTTTATTAGTCTCCAGTTGGCCTCCAGTACTATAAGCGCTTGGTGACGTCAGTAAATTTGTCATTGTCCACCCCAACTCTTCCCAGGGTGTCGTAAGAGTCGACTAAGGGATTGAAATGTCACTGACCATTCATGTATTAAAGGTTTTTGAAGGGCAGCCAATCATTATTATAGCCTTGCATCACGCCAACAAAGTGGTAGAATAAAAAGTAGCAAACAACTTTTTTCGGGCACTTAGCCCTAATTAGTAAAGTAGGGATGATTTTTTTAAGTTTATGAAAATCTGTAGTCTGGGGTATCGTCAAATAGGTAGTAATTTTAAGATTAATAAGGGTCCTTGGGGTCCCTAAAACTGTAAAAGCCCATAAGTGTGATGGAGACAATTGAAGACATAATTCAATTTTCAAAATTCGCCGTTGCTCTCCTGCTAAATTCTGTTCGTAAAATGATGGCGTCTCTCAGAAGGCACGCCCATATATTTCACGTGCTTTCATTTTCTGATCTAACTTTACGTGTATTTTCACTCTTCACATTGTTATACCACTACCGTTCTTAATTAACGTGTACTTGAAGTGTGCAACGGTTTTCAACGACAGTATTGTTTTATTAATTAGAAGTTGATTCGTAACGATGGCAGTAATTATTTTTGTGGCTTGTTGTAAAATCACAAAAGCTGTTTGTATTGTGAATGAAATTACAATGTTGGTTTTTACAAATCGTGCAGTTGTTTCTGATTTGAAATTGATAAATCTACAAAATAAGTCAACTTATATTGGTTAAAAGTTTTTAAAATATCAGTCAACTTATTTAAATAACACAGGTTTTTTGTGGAATCATTCAAATTATTTCATGAAATATTTTATTTTATGTTTTTCTAGTAGTTACACTATAGTAGTATATAGTCGATTAACAATCAAAACTCACTAAATAACAAATACCTACTTGAAATATATTTCGTATCTCAGTTCTGATTCAATACTGACATACGAGGTTGCTAAAAGTAGTGACTGTTTTTGTATTGTGTTTTGATTGTCAACCGACGATATATTCATTATGAGTAGGCATATAATATATATTAGTAGTAACATATACCAAACAAAGTCTGCCTCCGTAGCCTAGTTGGTAGTGACCCTGCCCACGAAGTCGGAGGTTCCGGGTTCAAATCCCGGCGAGGGTATTATTTGTGTATTAACTTATCACAACTATTGTTCCTTAGTCATGGCTGTCTATGTATTTAAGTATGTATATGTCTATCTATTATTATATTTTATCGTCGCCAGGTGCCCACATCACAAGCCTTAATAGACTTTACCGTGGGAATAGGTCGATGTGTGTGAGATGTCCTAAAATATTTATTTAGGATATTTATTTATTTAAACAAAAACACTCAATTCACCTCCGGCATAGGTAAAAACGTAGTCCACCTCTGTAAGTGGCCTATTGAGCCCTTTGGCTTATTAACATCTGAAAAAATCATGTTTACATAGTTTAAGTTAGTTATATGATGTTCCATAAAACCAGCGTGACTCGGGCGACCGTAACCATGGCTACAACAGACAAGAAAAAGTGGATTTACCCATTTGGTTTCAGAAAATACATGGTTACACTTTCACCAGTACAATAAATCAACATACGTAATAGTAGTCCAAAATACAAAATACTAGCATTTTTTACTACACATTTGGAACAAAAAAATGAAAAGACTAATGTTCAAACTTATCCGCGAATCTAACAAAAAATATGGACGTATCTTAGGTGCATTCAGACCAAACGAGCATTCGCTATTCTATCCCCCACTATACGAAATTAACGAATCATGTTTTGTGTAATGATCGAATTTCGTAGAGTAGGGGATTAGAATAGCGAATAATGCTCGTTTGGTCTGAATGCATCTTTACGTATCTATCGATGTGCAATACTAGAAAAACGCTCGAACTGTCAACTGTTTGATTAAAATGTCATCGCGCGCGGCATGGCGGGTTCGATTACCCCCTCCCCACCCTTCGTCATACCGCATCGTTGTCGCCTTGTAAATTAGTGCGCCCATTATGTAACATTTACATGAAGGATAAATTAATAAAAATTAACAAAAAAAAGTGTTGATTTTATTTGATAAAGGAATATGGGCAAAAATGTATGGACTCCGGCCTAATAGGCAATAACAACAAACTATATATTTTTGGAAAGGTTGTTTTATACTCTACAATTTTTGTTTAGGCAGAGATCGTCTAACAGCTGTGAGAAAAAAGTTATAGCTAAAACAATCATTTACCAATGAGACATTTATTTTGTAATATTCACCTTTGAATATTTTTTGGACAACATACAATGATCCTTAAATGTAGTTTTATATACATATACAGAGTATCTTACAAGATTACGACATATTTGCGGAAATTAAACACTTTACTAATTATTATTAGGAACAAGTAATGACGGTCACTAACTGTCAATCACGAACACTTGCGATAGTTAAATACTCTAACTCCCAGTTTTTAAGTGCTATTAAGTTTCTTCACACACATATTTGGAAGTTCCTGTCATAGTAAAAGTTACGGAGCTTAACATAAGCTATCCAGAGGTATACCGTTTGTCGTTATTGGTTAATAGGCCAATTTGCCCACCCTCCTTTCATCTATTATTACTAATGACATGGTAAAATTTATTGTACCGGTGAAAAAGTAAGCCTGTATAATGCCATTAGAAAGGGGTTGTTCCAACCTGTATATCGTCGCAGAGCCATATCACAAGCCCTAATTGAGCTTACCGTGGGACGAAGTCCCACGTAAGAATGTACGAAATACATTTTTCATCACCCCACCCCTTCACGATGCAAACGACCCCAATACATCAATGACAATTTAAAAAGAGACGTAACGGTCGTCTTAATTATTTAACGTCTCAATTTGGTAAATTGCTTCCCGTCTTTAAGGAAGTCATTCTTCCGACTACCAAAATAGCGTTAACCTGACGCCAATTTTCTTTTATCTTCACGTCTATTTTTAGTTCCATTTTGTCACAAAAGTCAAAGTCATTTTGTCGGTATACTTATACCTTTTGACAGCGGAATACAAAAAAGTGTATACCTACAAGCCTAAAAACTGACATTATTTCATAAATAAATACTCGCTTTTGGGTGAATATCTGAGCGTTTCAACCGCCTAATTTTGGTGGCATCATTTTTGCCGAAGTTTCTAAACGTCTCAATGTGATACTTCGTCATTTGTATGAGCTACCGTGCCTCCTTCAAATGACAAAATAGCACTTTGTAATGAATAGAAACTTCGGCAAAAATTATGCCACCAAAATTAGGCGGTTGAAACGCTCAGATATTCACCCTTTTAGACCACAATCTTGTTTTTATCACCAACATATTCACATACATTTTTAGGTAAAGTTATTTATATTCATTGATAGCATAAATTGCTAGTAACTGGCCACTCTCCAGTAACTGGGTGCTAAGTTGCCAATCGCTAACGCTTAATCGTCAACCGCAACAGCAGCAATCTAATCGTAACCGTAGCAGCTATCTTTGTAGCACTAATATAAAAGAGTGACAGAGAGGGAAAACTACGATACGCTACTAGGCGTTAGCGATTGGCAACACGGCTAAGCATCCAGGACAGCTTATATAAAATTGTCTGCGTCGCTGGACCGGCACCCACTTTGTGGCTATGTTAGCCCATCTATCACGATGCATGCGATAGACGTGGTCAGCCCAGTCCCACTTGAGCCTAGAGGTTTTTTTGCCGACGTCAATTGCTAATAATGCCTTTCTATATCATTCGTCAAAACTATAAAAGAGAAGAAAAATCATCTTAGACCAATAGCAAAACGTGTATATTATTACAATAGTTCCTGTGTCTCAAAAATTACACTTAGTCTGTTTTATGTATATTTTTACCCCATCTACAATATACGTACAAAATACGCAGTGTTTTCGCTAAATGCGCTAAATTTACCTAGAACTTGTTCAGAAACTGAAGTCACGTGAGACATATGGGCTTGCCTTGCCGCCAGACGCCTTAACTTTCCGCACAGTACCCAAAAAGTACCCTGCACTTATCTTATTAGCATGCAAGCATGCAGTATGCACTTAGCATAGAAATAAAAGCATTCTTAATTAGTTCTTTACGGCGTCTGATCCTGCGGGAGTTGCATATTTTTCGTTGTTTCACTTTTTAGGGTTTCGTAGCCAAATGGTAAAATAAGGTCAGGAACCCTTGTGTCGTCATGTCTGTATGTATGTCACAGCCACTTTTTTCGAAACTGTAAGAACTACTGTTGAAACTTGGTAAATAGTCGTATTCTGTGAATCGCATTACCTTTTATTCAGTGGGTATACTCCATTTCAAATACCAGGGCCCGATGGCACTTAAAACTTAACAATAGGGCTCATAATGATTGTCTTTTGTTATCTAATTGGATCACTTGAAATCAGCATGTGCCGGGTCACCTACATGCAACTAAAGCGAGATTGAGACATTTAGGTACTTGAAAATAAAAATTCAAAAACACCCCGCCGCTAAAAAGTGTAAGTAGTCAGGTTTCTTTTGTTATCACTAATCCTATTGTTTATGTTTTATGACCTTGTGTGATATTATTTAAGTGGAATCGGGCCATGGTATTTGAAATGAAGTATAAACATTCACGATTCGTCAATCCTTGACAAATCCATGAAAAATGTAGGTAGGAAAAGTAATGTGAGATTTCTTAGCGTTTAATATAATGTACATCGTTACTTAGACATAGGTCTTGTGGCCTATGGTTCCATTTGGTTGACTGTACAAAGGCATAATAAGGTGTATACAAAAATACTCAAAAATTTATTCTGTGTAATGAGAACGTCGTAACATATTTTTCCTATTCCCGTACATTTATTTGACATTTACATACATGGTCGTGAACACATCTTTAAGCCCCTACCTTTCAGATGTCAAAATAAGTCTATATTGTCTATTCCCTTTAAACGCGTTCGGGTTTATACGCAGTGCGTTTTTTGCATTTTAAGACACCTCGTGTATACCAGACTTAATGAAATACATGGCTGCCAACTTCAGATTAACGAATAGAATAGATGCCAGGCAAGAATAGCAACTGAAGATGTATATCTGCTCTTAACATCTTTACGGATTCAACTGTGCGGCAAAATGAGATGAATATATATGAGCACAAGTGTAGGTTGTCCGCACTTTCATGATGTTCTAGAGATGTACCTGTGTCGATTTTCTATATCGATAAATTCGGTGCATGGCCTGAAGAACTTGATAACGCGAGATGATAAATAGGTAGATAAAATTTAAACTTAATTTGTCACAAATTAAATTCCTTTTTCTTCACCAAAATATCTCGAGTTATCAAGTTCTTCGCGCCATGCAGCAATACATAAACAACGGGTAGGCTATGTTCATATAAATTTTTATTTCTGCAGGCATCGCATGTGACGCATTTAAAGTTATTGATGATACGTGAATGCAGCACATATGTATTTATAATGGCCCAATTTAAATATAAGGAAAATATGAAATTTGCTCGTCTGAGCTAAGCGACGTTAACTTACCTGCACATATCGCCTATGAAAAGTGACAATTTGATAATATTAGGTAATGCAGGACTTAAAATATTGTTGCCAGGTTATGTTTGTACCTTATTTTCGAGATATTGATGACTTTCTGATTTTAGCTGCACATGAAACGTGTTGTGTTATTTTAATAAAAGTAAGGTAATCAAAACGCACTTTATGGTGCTCCCACATTGGATGTTATTTCTGTAATAAAAAGTTATGAAGTAAAATCCCAAATAAAATATAGTTTAAGTAAAATCCCAGTATTTGATCATCAGTTCATCTGAATCACTCATCATCAATTAACTATTTGCACAATCACTTCGACCAAACATTTCGTACCGTCACCGTTTCTTGAGCATTGCTGCGGTCGTACCATAATATGAAATTTGTATTTACATAGGCATTAATATTTTACCATTATTAATTTATGAAAGTGTTCATCGGACTCTGAAGCTGATTCTATATCACTGATACCCATACTGGATGTTATAGCCACCTTTGCCTGAAATGTAATACTTTATATAAGTATATAAAAAAACAGTTACTATGAAGTATAATTATAATTATAACTAACGGGAGAGTTAAACATACTTATTGAAATATAATTATTATCATTTAATTATACTAGTAACAATACATTTATACCTAACTTGTCATTCAATAAATAAAATATACATATAAGTCCAGTGATTTATTGACGCAGTGCTCGATTTACTAAATTAAACGACAATGTCATTTAATTTAGTGTTCTAAAGTCAGTTCAGAAACCTTAAGAAATAACCACATCAAATGTGTTAACCAATTCTACTATGATTTTATATGAATATCGGTTGTACTCAGTAAGTAAAATCTACAGGCCTACCGCGAATCGAACTTTAAAATCCGCATATAAAATGTAAAACGTTTATGTGTCAAAACCTAAATATCTGGTGATTCCTTAACGACTTCTAAATCTAAGCACATTTCCCCGCGAACTTTGAAATCTGTAAATTTCGGGCATTTTATTTTGTCACTCTAATGACGCCTTCGTTGGAGTGAAAGTAATAAGTACAGTAATAGGCTACTTGACCCATTTTTAAAGTTTGTCGTATATTATTAATCAATATCTGATTAACGAAAAAAAATATATATATATATAAATATATTTTTTCACGATCTAGAAAACCGCAAAATTATAACTTAAAATTTAAACTTTCGTAACCGCGCGAAAACGATACTAGCCATGTTAATGCTTAGATTATCTGTGGTGTGACGTCACTCAAACCGAAAACAAACATTTGCCATATCACTTATGTTATGTCAATGTCACAGTAAAGCTACATGCCTACATGTCCATAGCGAATTTCACTCGTATAAGATTCGACATGAAGTTAGTTTAAAATCCTGTGACGTCACATCATGGCCGACACCGTTTTCAGAGTACAAAGATAAAACAAATTTTTCAATGAAAAATATGTACCCATCAAACACTTTTAATACACCGTAATCGAAAAATATTGATCTTTTCAATAAATACTACAGAAAATAATTATTTTTTGCACTAAATTTGATATGAGTCAAGTAGCCTATTCATTATTATACTTATATTATAGAATATTTTGGCACTTGCCAGCTTTTTGGGGATTTCCATGTTAGTGCTTGACTCCGCTAACTTCCGCTTACGGCTGGATTGTCCTAAACGATACGTATAAGAAACATCCACAGGTACCGGAACTGGAACACTTACCTTAAATTTATAAAAAAAAAACTAGTCGCTACTATTTAAGATTTATGCAAGATAAAGAATGTCATTAATTAATTTAACATAAGGTACCTATAATGCTTTTTTCAAACATGCTAAAATATCCTTCAAAGAGCTGTATCTCCTAAACCATGCGCCGTGGCTCAAAAATATCAATCTTTCTTTCCCCTGTCTAACCCCGCAACTAACTAGTTAAAATGACATTAAAAAACCCCTAGGTACATATATTATAAAGTAGCTTTCGGCTATTCTGGTTTAAGTGAAATATAGTCACGGTCTAGAATATGAATATAAATAAATATGAATAACTCGACTATACTATTTTTTCACTAATATGTGCACGTGATTCTAGAGTTGATTCCGTATCATCTATTTCCATAACAGGTGACATTTTTACACTTTCCTGAAAGTAGTTCCCGGTCGGTGAGATCGAATAATAATAATAATAATAATCTTTATTTGCAAGTTCAACAGTACATAATTGTTGGTAGCCCTGGCTCTCAAATTAGGTTTCCCTGTGTCCTGAGAGCCAGTTCCTTCCCATAGCAAAGTAGTATTAAGTAGGATAGTTACATTTGATTAAATCTTAAATAGTAAACATGCAAAAAAGAGCATGCAATACACCTGTGTGTGTGCGCGCGTGTGTGATTGGGTGTGTGTGTGTGTGTGTGTGTGTGTGTGTGTGTGTGTGTATTAGTGTGTGCGTTCACGATTGTTGTACAATAAATTCACGATTTGTTGGATATTACCTACTAATTCTGAAATTTTTTGACCAATTCCTTAAATTTTGATGCAAATCACATAATTATATTAAACTCAAAATTGGTCAGAAAAATGTGCAACTAAAAAAAATTAAACCCTTGAAAATAAATAATTTCCCTACAATTTATTACTGGTCATGTGTATAAAAAACGTGAAAATATCACTAAAAATTATGTTTTAACTTCTTTTGATATCAAAAATGCATCGGTAAAGTCTGTCAGTATACTCACGACAGTCACGACCACCCTGTATAGGTAAAACACTAGATGGATGATAAAATTTTGCTAGGAAACGCAATGACAAAAAAAGATTACTACCAATATGTCTGTGTCCAGCAAATCTATAGTTGGCAAAGCTTCGTCTTTCAGCCGTCTCCATCTAATATTATCATTCGGTCTAAAAGAATCTGATGAGAAGTGCTTGGAACATACAGTGTGTAAATCTATTACGGGCGATCAATTAAACCAGGCATGGGATTCATTAGTGCAATCATGGATTACAAGGTTTTTTTTAAGTTACTCTTAATTACGACCCCACAGAATTTTTTTTACGGTACTGAAACGTGGCCGCTTACAATGGGCCTCATAAGAAGGCTCAAAGTCACCCAAAGGGCAATGGAGAGGGCTATGCTAGGAGTCTCTCTGCGTGATCGGATTAAAAATGAGACCATCCGCAGCAGAACCAAAGTAACCGAAATAGCTCTCCGAATCGCTAAACTGAAGTGGCAGTGGGCGGGGCACATTGCGCGTAGAACCGATGGCCGTTGGGGCGGGAAGGTTCTTGAGTGGCGGCCACGTACCGGAAGGCGTAGCGTGGGTAGGCCCCCCACAAGGTGGACCGATGACCTGGTGAAGGTCGCAGGAGTCCGCTGGATGCGGGTGGCGCAGGACCGGTCATTGTGGCAATCTTTGGGGGAGGCCTATGTTCAGCAGTGGACGTCTTTCGGCTGATATGATGATGATGATGATGATGAGAATTTTTTTAAGACTATCGGAGCAGCAATGTAGGTACGAACATTTGTTATTATTGATATGTCAGTCATGTCATCTGCTTTTGAAATTAGCTGTCAACGAGTGTTTAACTCGCGTATATCGACGGTAGAAAGGCTAATTGGCTTAAGCGACACTTTGGGCGATATTGAGTTATTTATATCATCGGAATCGGCAGATTTTTCTCCGTCGATTGATCTCGGTTTCATAGCGATCAGACGATTTTGATGGCGGTTAACACTTCTGAAATTTGGCACAGCGTTAAAAAAATCAAGGCATGAAGCAACACAAAAAATTGAATTTTTGAATGAAACGTGACTTGACCCACAAACATGTTTGGTTGGTTCCCGCTTAAGCGGTTTTTACTTTCCCAACTTTGTCTTTCGTTTTGAACCTTTTTGCTTTACTCCATCACACACGAGCATAGTCGTTTAAATCAATTGAACTTCAACAAAAAAGTGCCACCATAGGCGTTTGAAGCATTTAGCCTCCATTTAAAATAAAAGAAGCATGTCGCTTGAACCATTTAGCTCTTCCCAATTTTTTAGGGCATGGGTCGCTTCAACCAAATACGTAAAACCCTAAACCATAAAATGTATGTTACTTAAGCATTTTGAAGCTCTTTTTATAGATGAGAATGTCGGTTGAAATAGAATATTTGTTTGACCTGTGTCATTTAAATCCTTATAATAAAATCATAATGCATCATGTCAGTGTAGCTTAAATCATCAAAAATTTATATGAGAAACTTTTGACTCGGCGGTACAATCACACTCTTGCCGCCGTCGGTGCTTTTTGAGCCGCTCGCCTATAACTACCGCCGCCCCCCGCGCGGGCGCGTCAATCACTTGTAGTCTGTGCCGGTAGGCGCATGTGCCGTAGTGATTTGTGTGTGATACTGAAATCGTGTATTTCACATTATGAAATAATTTAATTATTTTCATTGTTATTTCTTGATTATATAATAATAATTAAAGTTTAAGTCTAAATACTTACTTACGTATTTCTGCCGCTTATATTGTAAAAAAAACTGACTACAGATATAATAAAAATTAAGATTGAAAAATGTAACGTAAGCTAGAGGTGTGCGCCGGTATAGAAATCGCCGGCGGCGGCGTGCCGCTTAATTTTGCCGGCGTGGCCAGGCCACGCCGGCGTCAAGGCCAAATTATTACCCTGTACTTTCATACACATAAGGATGAGAAGGTATTAAAAACCTAGACATTGTTTAGGACAAGTTTATTATTAATTTTAAGTCTATTTCTAAGCCGTGCAAAGCGACAGCAAATTTTTTCAAATGCTAATTTTTTAAAAAGCTTCCATTTCCTTTTTCCTCTAAAATATCTTATTCAAGAAGCACAAAAATCATCAATTGCAAACATTGAAATTAATAGAATCAGTTAATAGACAGTCATTAAACCTCCTATGGTGGCTTAACGTAAATAATGAAAAAACATCCATCGTCATCATCAGCCTATCGCAGTCCACTGCTGGACATAGGCCTCCCCAATTTCACGCCACCGTTTTCGATCTTTGGCTGCTCGCATTCAGCTCTTGCCAGCCATCCTGTGGAAATCGTCACTGCACCTTGCCTGAGGGCGTCCTACACTACGCTTGCCGAGACGCGATCTCCACTCAAGAACTCGTTTACCCCAACAGTCGGTTCTACGGATATGGCCAGCCCACTGCCACTTCAGCTTGCTAGCACGGTGGAATAAGTCTATCACTTTGGTTCTCTGCCGGATAACCTCATTTCTGATTCGATCCCGCAAAGAGACGCCGAGCATTGCCCTTTCTATAGCTCGCTGAACGACCTTGAACTTGTGGACCAGCCGTACCGTCATTCAGTGTCCACGTTTCGGCTCCGTACGTCATGATGGGTAGGAACTTTTGTCTTCCGACACTGTGGGATCGACGATGTGAAGAATATAACATAATGAAAAAGCACAGCTAGTAATACCTAGGATTATAAGCCTAAAAGCGGTTCAATAAAACCTACGTTACGACTTACAACCAAGTGTGTTGAAAAAAGCATTACAGTTGGGAATCAGTAGACGAATTCTGCTCAAGTAGTGTATTTTTTCGTAGGTACGTATCAATATCTGAAAATCTGCAATCCAGAAATGCTGCGCATACAATCTTTTCGGTCAGAGGTAACCGATTGTCGATATTCGCAAGCATATTGTTGTTTAATGTCAATATGATCACCGTGGCGCGTAATTTAAATGATTTTAATCCGCAATTTTTTTGTCGCGGCGTGAATTTTGAAATCCTCGGCGGCGGCGGCGTGGGTCCCGCGGCGCGGCGCCGCCGCGCCGGCGTGGCGCACACCTCTAAACGTAACTATCAAGCGTAGTAATAAATTAATTAAAGATGTTAGGCAAAAAGAGCATTTTTTCCAATAAAAGCGACAGAAAGGTTATTGCGGATGAAACGCTGTAATCAATATCCGCAATTTTTCTAAGACTGATTCTGCCAAATAACTATCTAATTATGTTATTAGAAGCAAATATTTTTCTTTATATAGCAATAAAAATTGAGAAAAACGATTTTCATTCATTTTGTTTTCTTTAGACCAGCAGAGTAATTATACCTTTGTCTCTAAATATCCGAGCTTCAACCACCATGTTTAATCATATTCATATAATTCCTGAGATTTAAGCAATCCGTTTTTCAATGAGTGTGTGTCATTAAGTCAATTAGAATCGCCACTTATTTCCATTAAAGAATCGCTTAAACTGTTTAGCCTTACCCCGTTGTATAGTAAAATTAGCGCTTAGCTCATTTAGCCTTCTTTTTAAAAAAGTGCACTTGTACACTACAGTCATTTGACTTGCCTCCGGCGGCAGACGCTGTTGGTATTTGAACCAATTAGCCTTTCTCTCATTTTTAGCAGATTTGTCTTAAGCGACCTTTATTTCGAGACATAATAAACTAATCTTATCAAGGTAGGAACCAAAATATGCGCCTTTATATCTTGAATATTTGATGGCAGTTGCGTTACAATATACCTGTTACTTTTTTTGTAGCGATTTTTTTTCTAAAAAATAAAACTTTAAACGTCTCTCCTGTAAAGTTCATAAAATGTCGGTTAAGTCAATTAGCCTTTCTACCGTCGATATTGCTCTACATTGCGCGCCGAATTATTTTGTATGGAAAATTTTGTTGCTCTAATTTGAAGTAAAAGTTATTTGAATGTACTTATTATGTCTTAAACTAACACCCGTTAAGAGCTTTGCCCGTATTAGACTTACACCCTGTATGTGGCTGCGACTTTTCCAAGTCCAATTTGGCCTATTTACGAGTGAAATCCAAATCTTTCTCATTACTTCATTCTTCGGAAATCTTAAACAAGGATGGGGTTTGTCTGATCTATAATATATAACGAATCAAAACTAAATTTCAACTACGTTTTTTCGAAAAAAGTCACCATTTCTTCGATGTCGCTCTTATTACTACGGGTTTCAATAATCCTATATAAACCGACTGTCGAACAATAAACATTTTAGCATTTCATTAAAGTATATTATAAAATATTGTTTTGTTTCAAGGAAGTCGATAAAAATTTGCACATCTCTATGCGACATAACATAACCTTGAATGATCTTAAGAAAATTGTTTAAATTTGTATAATTAAGGATAGATATATGAATTTATCAATAACTACATGTACTTTTCGTCCATTAAATACAAAAGCGACACAAGTCAAAAACCGTGAAAAATGATTTTATTGCAAAAAAGACATTAAAAGCACTAATATTTTACGTGACACTAAGACACCTGTCGATTTGACGTTAGAAAGTATCAAAATTATGCAGGTGCCCTTTTTGCACTATCACTCTTTCGAGACTAACTTCAGTGCTAAACTGCCATTTTGTCAGTTGCGACTCAACCGTTGACCAAAACGCACGACATTTTTGTGAAAAAGTGCCATGAAACGAAAAAATAAGTGATTACGTTAAAAAATATGTAAGCAAAAGTGCCATATTTGTAAATCTGGCCGTTTTGAATAAAATAAATACGTAAATATTATGTTTCTTTATATGAAAAGGAGTCGTTAAACGGAATGTGGCAGCTTTAATTTTAAAATATCCTCTTAAATTTGATTTTTCATTCATCAATACTGCCGTATTAGGATTTGCAACCTTTTTGAATTAAAAATATATTCGAATGCATCAATCACAGGAGCCATATTTATACATGATGCTGTTTTGAATAAAGTAAATATGTATGGCTTAGATTTCTTTATAAACAAAGGAGCCGGAATACGGAATGTCGCAGTAAGGATTCTAAAATGTACACTTCATATTACGTTTTAAAAAACATTGTTGCATTTACAACCGTTTTTAATTCAGTATAATATTAAAATCCATAAATGTACCAGATTCAATAATTGTGTATCTTTTGCATGAAATTTTAAAAAATACAATACTTCTTATAAAAACAGTAATTGTAAAACGTGATTTATTTATTTATTTTTTTTTATTCTTATAGGTTCACCAACAATCATTTACACAATTTCATATGCTAAATAGCAGTTTCATCTATGTGATTTACAGTAGTGCAACAATTAATTAAAGGTAAACACCTCATGCACATATTATGAAGTAAACATAAGTTTTAGTAAACTTAGTAATAGTAAATCTAAAGGTTAATTTCTATACAGATTTAAACCAACTTGATAAAAAATAAAAAGAGAAAAATGTCATCCTTGATACAAGTTTCTTCCTTGTCCAAAGGAAGAAACCTTCCAAATCCTTGGTACTTACTTAGACAAATCCAAAGAGTCCAAACTTGAAAGGGTAACAGAGATATCACTTTATTATTATTTTATTGATATCTGATAGTATCCGATCCGAAGTGGATCAAATTTAACTCGCAAAAATTGATGAACGACCAACAAACATTGCACAGATGAAACCAGATACAAACCCGTATCAAGGGACTGCCAGCAACAATATTTATACACAGAAAAAAAAAGTGACAAGATATGATTGATGTAGGTATAAACAAACTAAACTAAGCCAAGAATTAAGAGCATTAACATGTAGTTAACAGTGATACTTTGTATTGTGTTCGTTTTACTTAAAATTATAAGAGATTGTGTGGAAGATGACTGTGAATTTTGTGTACCTATAATTGCGACTACGAAGAAACAATAATGGCATAAACTTCGGATTATTAAGTATTTGTCATACTTTTCTATGATATTATTTGTATACAATACAAGTAAAACAAACATAGATCTAACCCCGTTGTATGTTTTAACGAATCTAAAAACTTATATTAGTAGTATTTATTTTTTCACTTTTGGCAATGCCACCATAGGGATGATGACTGTATTTAAAATAAATTATTAGACATTATGCACGGCATCATACACGAATAAATTATTACTAAAATATAGACTGCAGTCGTTATTGTACAAAACTTTTATTTAATATAAGTGTAGTATACAAACGTGACGTTACTTTTGTGTATTTCATGTAAATCTTTCAAAAATCGAAAAAAGATGTTGATTTGACTTGACAGTCATCATGCCTATTGCTTCACTACATAGGTAGTACCCAAGTACTAGCGCTAAACTGTCATGTCGTCTAGAAAAAAAATGTTACATTATTACTAATCATAAGTAGATTTTAAGGAAAGACTTATTATCTCTGCAATTAAGTATTGAAAGATATACTTTTGTATCAAAAAAAATTAAGTTCTTGCATCAATTCTAATGAAAAAACTAGTAAACCGTCAAAACATATCAATTTGGATCATTTAGTATGGGATCATAGTAACCACTCCACAAATACAATACGCATAGAAAAAACAAATAACTAAAGATGTACTTAACCGATTTTTATTATTTACGTGCTTTTAGGTGGGCTATTTCCGGTTTATAGTAAAAACTAGTTTTTTGCTCTGTGCGCGAGGCCCAAGGGCCTCGCGGGCCTCTCTTTTTGTCGACTGGAGGGGTGGGGTATTGGAGATATTTTTTTTATTTTCTTTAATTTTTTTATTATTGATTTTGTATTATTTTCTAATTTTATCGCAGTTTTTGGGCTTTTGAGCTGGACTCCTGCAGCTCGGCCTTCGGCCTCGCGAGCTGTCAGGCCTCTGAGGGACGCTTCGGGCCTTCGGCCCTACGCGGAGCTCGGCCTTCGGCCTTCGCAGATTGTCGAAACGAATCGTCGGGCCTGCGGCCCTCCGATTCGTTTTCATGTTACACTTTTTCATTGAGTAGCATGGATGCCTTGGACTCCTGCAGCTCGGCCTTCGGCCTCGCGAGCTGGCACGCCTGTGTTGGACGCTTCGGGCCTTCGGCCCTACGCGGAGCTCGGCCTTCAGCCTTCGCGGATTGTCGAAACGAATCGTCGGGCCTGCGGCCCTCCGATTCGTTTTCATGTTACACTTTTTCATTGAGTAGCATGGGGGTTCTGGACTCATGCAGCTCGGCCTTCGGCCTCGCGAGCTGGCGCGCCTGTGTTGGACGCTTCGGGCCTTCGGCCCTACGCGGAGCTCGGCCTTCGGCCTTCGCAGGTTGTCGAAACGAATCGTCGGGCCTGCGGCCCTCCGATTCGTTTTCATGTTACACTTTTTCATTGAGTAGCATGGATGCCTTGGACTCCTGCAGCTCGGCCTTCGGCCTCGCGAGCTGGCACGCCTGTGTTGGACGCTTCGGGCCTTCGGCCCTACGCGGAGCTCGGCCTTCAGCCTTCGCGGATTGTCGAAACGAATCGTCGGGCCTGCGGCCCTCCGATTCGTTTTCATGTTACACTTTTTCATTGAGTAGCATGGGGGTTCTGGACTCATGCAGCTCGGCCTTCGGCCTCGCGAGCTGGCGCGCCTGTGTTGGACGCTTCGGGCCTTCGGCCCTACGCGGAGCTCGGCCTTCGGCCTTCGCAGGTTGTCGAAACGAATCGTCGGGCCTGCGGCCCTCCGATTCGTTTTCAAGTTACACTTTTTCATTGAGTAGCATAGGAGTTCTGGACTCAAGCAGCTCGGCCTTCGGCCTCGCGAGCTAGCTCGCCTGTGTTGGATGCTTCGGGCCTTCGGCCCTACGCGGAGCTCGGCCTTCGGCCTTCGCAGATTGTCGAAACGAATCGTCGGGCCTGCGGCCCTCCGATTCGTTTTCATATTACACTTTTTCATTGAGTAGCATGGATGCGTTGGACTCCTGCAGCTCGGCCTTCGGCCTCGCGAGCTGTCGCACCTCTGAGGGACGCTTCGGGCCTTCGGCCCTACGCGGAGCTCGGCCTTAGGCCTTCGCAGGTTATCGAAACGAATCGTCGGGCCTACGGCCCTCCGATTCGTTTACATGTTACACTTTTTCATTGAGTAGCATGGATGCGTTGGACTCTGGCAGCTCGGCCTTCGGCCTCGCGAGCTGGCGCGCCTATGTTGGACGCTTCGGGCCTTCGGCCCTACGCGGAGCTCGGCCTTCGGCCTTCGCAGCTACTAAGCTTCGCCTTCGGGCCTTCGGCCCTCAGGCTCAGCTTATATAGTTACTCAGATTTTATTATACGTAGAAAAGCTTTATTTTCTCGCAGCTCGGCCTCCGGCCTCGCAGGCTACCGCGCCTCTATGGGACGCTCCGGGCCTTCGGCCCTACGCGGAGCTCGGCCTACGGCCTTCGCTGGGGTTCGAAGCGAACCGTCGGGCCTGCGGCCCTCCGGTTCGCTTATTAAGACAGTTAGGAAGGGCAGTTTCACCGCGTGGGCTCGCCCGTCGGGCCTTCGGCCCTCGGGCTCGCGCGGAGAGCACCTCGATCGTGACGCTCCGGGCCTTCGGCCCTACGCGGAGCTCGGCCTTCGGCCTTCGCGGGCTTGACGCCTCGCCATCGGGCCTTCGGCCCTCAGGCTCGGCTTATTAAGATACTGGGGTTGTTGAACGCTTGGTAGCTCGATTTGCTCGGAGCTCGGCCTTCGGCCTCGCTTTAAATTACTTGGAGGTGACGCGCTTGGGCCCTCGGGGTGAAGCTCCGGGCCTTCGGCCCTCCGCGAGGTCGGCCTTCGGCCTCCCACCCTGAAGCTCGCCCTTCGGGCTCGCTTAACATAGATTTATATTGGTTCTGGTAATGTTCCGGCCCTCCTGCAGCGAGGCCTTCGGCCTCGCCCAAAATTACTGGGGTTTGGGACCCCCTTGGGCCCCAAGAGTGAAGCTCCGGGCCTTCGGCCCTCCGCGGGGTCGGCCTTCGGCCTCCCGGCCTGAAGCTCGCCCTTCGGGCTCGCTTAACTTACTTGGGTTTTTGACTTTTTGTTCGGGGGCGCCGCCATCTTGGATTTTTTTCCAAATTTTTTTTCAGATTATCACTCCTGGGCCCAAATAATGCCCGCATGCCAAATTTCAGCGCGATCGCACCATTATTTCGAAAAAACCATACAAAATTTTTTTTGTGCAAAAAATCTGAAAAAATTTTTTTCGGAATCTGGAGAGCCCAAAAGTCACGCACAGCGATTTCCAGCTCGATCGGATAAAAAAAAAATTTTCGAAAAAAAAAAAAAAATTTTTTTTGCAAAAATTTTTTGCCCACCTGACAGCTCTCGGAGTCCTCTATGACATTTGGTCGAGCACCCCCCACCTATCTCCCCCCGTTTAAGAGTTCCCATACAAACTTTGACGGGCCCTACGGCGGCCATCTTGGATCCGAGAATCACAAAAACACTTTTTCTTTAATCGAGGTCCCTCAGAGATTCTCCCACAAAAAAATCAGGCTCGAAGGACCATTTTGAAAATTGAGTGCAAAATTTTTTTTTTTTTTTTTGCAAAAATTTTTGTGGCTTCAAAAACTGTCAGCAGTTCCCTATGACATTTGGTCGAACACCCCCCACCTAGGTCTCACCGTTTGGCCGGGCCGTCGAACATTTTTTGACCAGGAAGCAAATCCTCAAATGTCAGATTTTTCCTGAGGTCACCAGAGCGCCCTCTACATGTTGGTATATGAAACTACATCCCACCATACCTCCTTCCCGGAGATTAACTATACACATGAAATCAGTCGGGATGCAGCTATATATAATATTAACTAGTTATTTTTTTGTGCGCGAGGCCCGAGGGCCTCGCGGCGGCTCTTATTTGGGGAGGCATGGGGCCGACAAATTCGAATTTTGACTTACAGTTTAAAAAATTTTGCCTAGGCGTTGGATGCTGCGATGGGAAGGGAGGAGAGCGGTGGTGTGCCTTTTTATTTTATTTAACATAATATTCATTATGCCAAAATTTAAGTTGTCACAGTTCTAACCCTACCTACCTTACTTTCTAATTTTTCAAGGGGTCACAGTTCTAACCTAACCTAACCTATTGTCTGACAGCAGTTTCATTTTGTAGGGGGTCACAGTTTTAACCTAACCTAACCTATTGTCTGACAGCAGTTTCATGTTGAGGAGGGTCGCAGTTCTAACCTAACCTATTGTCTGACAGCAGGTTAATTTTGTGGGGGGTCACAGTTCTAACCTATCCTAACCTATTGTCTGACAGCAGTTTCATGTTGTGGAGGGTCGCAGTTCTAACCTAACCTATTGTCTAACAGGATTCATGTTGTGGAGGGTCGCAGTTCTAACCTAACCTAACCTATTGTCTGACAGGTTTCTTGTTGTGGAGGGTCGCAGTTCTAACCTAACCTAACCTATTGTCTGACAGCAGTTTCATGTTGTGGAGGGTCGTAGTTCTAACCTACCCTATTGTCTGACAGCAGTTTCGTTTTGTTGGGGGGTCACAGTTCTAACCTAATCAAACCTATTGTCTGACAGCAGTTTCATGTTGTGAGGGTCACAGTTCTAACGTTTTCTACTTCCTGATGACAGTTTAACGTTCTAAGGGGTCACAGTTCTAACCTAACCAAACCTACTTTCTGATAGCGGTTTCATTTAACAGGAGGTCACAGTTCTTACCTAACCTAACCTACTTCCTGGTCGAAGTTTGATTGTCTAAGCGGTCACAGTTCTAACCTAACCTAATCTACTTTCTGATAGCGGTTTCATTTAACAGGAGGTCACAGTTCTTATCTAACCTGACCTACTTCCTGGTCGCAGTTTAATTGTCTAAGCGGTCACAGTTCTAACCTTACCTAATCTACTTTCTGATAGCGGTTTCATTTAAAAGGAGGTCACAGTTCTTACCTAACCTAACCTACTTCCTCGTCGCAGTTTTTTTTTCTAAGCGGTCACAGTTTTAACCTAACCTAATCTATTTACTGACAGCAGTTTCCTGGTAACATTATAGAACTTGACTGTTCTGGTAGCTAACATATGGCATGTGATAAATACGGATTTCGATGACTCTGAGAAATAAAATTATGGAAATTGAATTTAAGGGAAATAAAGTTTCTGGTAAATTATTAATATAGTCATCATCCATATTCCACTGCTGGACGTAGACCTCTCCTATTAACTATGCGTATAAACGCATTAGGAGGTAAATGCCCATAATCGCCACGCTGGGCAAGCGGATTGGCGATCGCAGTAATGTGTCCACTATGATGACGTTGCTGCCCATCATCAATATTTATTAAATTGTGGTCAGTGACACTTCAATCCCTTAGTCGACTCTTACGACCCGCAGGAGGAGTTGGGGTGGTGACAAATGTATTCTTACTGCCGTCACCACACGGCACAATTAATATAGTAAACAATAAGTATGATTAAAGATGTTATGATATCATGGTTGTAGCATAGGATGGCAATTAAAATTATAGCAAATGAAATTCTCGCAAATGGGGGTATCCCGTGCCTGTGCCAGTGAGTATACCTGGAAACTGCCCACTGCAAATTGGAAAAAACCCATCATTTCTTAAGAATCAGCTTATAGTAAGTAGCAAATGACTGTACAATCGGCAAAGAAAACATTGTTATTTACCTACTGATAATACAGTAATTAATTACTAACTATACGCTGGTTTAAATTTTTTCGCTACTTTATTTTTTTATTTTGCTGCTTTTTTCGTCTAACAACAGTTGTGAGTTTTCAGAAGAAGATTTGGACGTAATGACACGATAATTCTAACTCATATAAGTAGGTAATCAAAACTTTCTGTCAACTGCAAAAGTAAGTAATCAATTTTACATCACACTTGCTGTCTAAGAGCGCCATTGCTTGCATGCGTAGCGACAGTAATCATCATCATCATCATCAGCCTATGATAGTCCACTGTTGGACGTAGGCCTCTCCTATTAACTTATGCATATAGACGCATTAGGAGGTAAATGCCCATAATCGCCACGCTCGGCAAGCGGAATGGCGATCGCAGTTATGTGTCCACTATAATGACGCTGCTGCCCATCATCAATCTTTATCAAATAATGGTCAGTGACACTTCAATCCCTTAGTCGATTCTTACGACACCCGCAGGAGGAGTTGGGGTGGTGACAAATGTATTCTTACTGCCTTCACCACACGGCAAACAGTAATGGAAGACTACGACAGACGACGACAGTAATAGAAAAGTGAAATTCCCTAGTGAGTAATAGAAGTGTCAGTACGTCATTTAATAATATTTTGTCTTAAAACATATTTTTTGTCGGCAAGTGTGATGAAAAACATTGTATGCATCACGGGCGTTAAGCGGAATATACTAACTCGAGTAATTGAAACACTCTTGTTAGTAATTCCGTACTTACCTCCCTTGATGCACAATGTACTATTTATGTCAAACTCATGTAGGTTGGAAGGTAATCGTGTAACTATGTCCATTTTGTACACATTTACTTGGCAAAAACTATTACGTGCCTTGAAAAGTTAAATTTAATGTCTCTTTATAAAATTTGATGGCTAATTAATTGTTTTAGTTCTGTATTATTATATTAAATATTAGTAATACTGTTCTATTACAATACGTTTCATAATTTCTTGGGTTTGAACAATTTTACATTTCTCTCCATTTAGCTACACTAAGTAACCATACCGATACATTATGCGATTAGTTTTCAAGTTTTTATGGTTCCGAAATCCTTATAGATTCATCATGTCTGCCTGTCCGTCCGTCTGTCCGTCTGCCACAGCCGATTTACGCGGAGTTTATAAATGTTACAGTAATTAAATTTGGTAAGGATATGTGTTAACTGAACCGCTACAAAATTGTGATACTATATTGTAAAAAAATTGGGGTTAGGGCCCTCCATACATGTAGCGGAGGGATAGATTTTTTTTAGATGTATGTAAACGTGTCATACGTATTATAGAAAAGTCTTTGAAAATTATATAAAGGTTTATAAGTCACATTTTATTCAAGCGAACCGTTTTAGCACTCAAAGTCTGAAAAGTGTGTCCCCCCCTCCTCTATTTTTTAAACTACGCGGTATACAATTCTAAACAAAATATTGTATGCATAATATAAAGTCTTTCCACGATTTTTGGTTTGATTAAATTATCTCTTACACTTTTTGAGGTAGGTTGATTTAACTGTTTTTTTTAATGATA
Organism: Thaumatotibia leucotreta; assembly: GCA_025490895.1. Classification (NCBI taxonomy): domain Eukaryota; kingdom Metazoa; phylum Arthropoda; class Insecta; order Lepidoptera; family Tortricidae; genus Thaumatotibia; species Thaumatotibia leucotreta. The sequence continues at coordinate 47,875 of JALPQI010006381.1, forward strand.
ATGATGATGCTACGGAACACTTTGCGCGCGAGTCCGACTCGCACTTCGCCGTTTTTTTTTAAATAATCGAAGCACTATTTCCACCAAACTCCCGGCCCGGCCCGGATCGGAATGAATACGAACGTATGTGGCGATATCCGATCGTGTCTGGCGACTTGTCTCGGCCCCGATCATATATCACTGATAACAGAAAAACTTCTTCGAAAGGCACGTAGTTTATGCAAGCAATCACCTCTGCCTACAAAGACAATTGTGTCATTTAAAATTGTAGCCCAGAGAATGCCTGTCAAAATATTATTACACAACAGTAGATACATTAATAAAAAAATACTCTTTGTTGTAAATACTGGTTTAATTGATCGCCTGTATTAGATTCACACACTGTATGAATAGATGTTGAGTTGTGGTTTGTATTTTATTTATATTTTTTATTTCATGAAAAACAGAAGACAATAGGTAAATACATGAAGATGCTTACAAAAAGTAACTACTTACTTGAGGTCGCCGAGATGCGAACCTTGCGGGAGAGTTCCCATAATGCTGGCTGCGTTGGCCCTTTGGATTAAAACCCTAATCCTATGTGAGCAGTTAACCCATTCAAGACAGAAATAAAGTTCGTTTAATTTATATAAGTTGTTATATTTTTTCAAACTTGCAATGAAATGTTTACATGACGAACCTCAAATCAATCAAGGAAGTACGTAGTTTCGGGTTCTACGAGCGAACAATGATTTAAAGGATTTCCATACAAAAAGTCAGGCCCTAGCCTGCAAAGCACCTTTCTTTTGTTTTTAGGCGTCAAAGTATAACAGATTTGAATACATGAAACTAATTAACCTAATCCTATGTGAGCAGTAAAACCATTCCAGACAGATACTCATAAAGTTTGTTTATTTTAAATAATTATATTACCTAAAAATCAGGAGGTTCATACATTATGCTCATAATATTAGAGCACATATTCATCAATAAATTAGGAAAAGTAGTTAAAAGAAAAATAATTAATATGATTGCCATAATTATCTTTATTATTTTTCTTTTAATTACTATTTCTAAATTATTGATGAATAGGTGCTACAATATTGCAATTATAAATTATAAATTTATAATTATACATTATAGTATAGCATCTATTCATCAATAAATTAGGAACAGTAGGTAGTTCATAAAAAAGAATAAACATATATTATAGCAATGATACATTATAACATTTTATTTCCGGCAATCCCATATTTCTGGCCGAGGTATGTACTCGTATAGTACTTTTCTCAAACATGCCTAATATATGCGAGTGAGTTTAGTAAAACGCCCCCTTTGTCGTTTGCCATGAAGCCGCTTTGTCAGTTTATTCATATGAAGATACAAGGAAATCTCGTCTTTATGGAAAGCGACAAAGTGGGACGTTTTACTAAAAAACTAACTCGTATAAGGCTCATTTCTAATGTGTCATAAGTTAATTCTTATAATTTCCAACTATAAGTAGCTTAAATAAATGCGTGTGGCCGGTATCAAATTAACCCTTATAGGGCACCGGTCTCAAAAACGACCACCCCATAGCATTATCTTTATGTATATTTTTCTTGTACAGAATTTTTTGTACTGTGTAATGGCGTTGAGGCTTGAATTTTTTCGAGTCGTTCCCGTTAAAGGGTTAGGTTAAAAGAGTATTAATATATGAATAAGCGCTTAAGGGTATTTTTGCCAGTAACTTGGCTCATGTTGGTGGGCTAAGATGATCCTGTATTTTATATTAATGAACATTTTCTAATCAATCACACAATCATCTCTCTCTCTCTCGCTCTCTCTCTCTTCAAAGTTTTGCCTAGAACTCGGATTATTAAGGCCTAAGATCCGGAGCGGACAACCGCTTGCGGCCTTTGCAGACAAAATTCGAGCCGAATAATTGGCCATCCGGTTCGCTTATATTAAAGCAGTTAATTGAGACAATAGTCTATCCCGTCTATCTAACAGATTTATATTGGATCTGGCAATGTTCTGGACCTCCCGCGGCTCTGTTTTGTAAGCCCCTGACTGTGTGACATAGCTATCTTGGGTGGCACCCGGTTGTCACCCCAAAGAAAGTAAAAAGCAAGGACAATAAAATTTGTATGATCCAGGACATGGATAAATTATTATTTATTATATTGAAAAAATAACAAAACGCAATAATTAATAAGAGAGAAAAAGAGTTGTTATACAATTAAAATTACTTCTTTCTTACTTTGGCAGCTGCAAACTCAGCAATAACATCAAAAATTCATATATTGTTCGATGGCTAATATACAAAGCCGCGATTGGGCCATAGTTGCGTGGATATAGATTTTTTATTAATTTTAATTTACCGAGACTACCCTCACTAAGCACTAAGCATGGGAGCGCTAGGCTCTGGCAACTCGGCCTGCGGCCTCGCTATGCGACGCTTTGGGCCTTCGGTTCTACAGGGAGCTCGGCTTTCGGCCTTAGCTGGGCGCCTCTGAGGAAATTCCATACAAATTTTTTTTTGTCCAAAATATTAAAAAAAATATTTTTTGAATGGCTATTGAGAATCTCTATGAGATTTGTTAAAGCACCCCCCACCTATCTCTCTCCGTTGAAAAGTTCCCATACTAACTTTTTTCTCACAGGCAAATTCCATACAAATTTTTTTTTGTCCAAAAAATCCAAAAAAATATTTTTTGAATAGCTATTAAGAATCTCTATGATGTTTGTCAAAGCACCCCCCACCTATCTCTCTCCGTTCAAAAGTTCCCATACAAACTTTGAACGACCATATGGCGGCCATCTTGAATTTTAGAAAGTCCAAAACACTTTTCGTCTAATTAAAAGCCCAATCTTATCCTACCGTGAAAATTTCAGAACCCTAAGAGCCCAACAACAGTTTCAAAATGAGCAAAAAAAATTGGCCCGATCCATGAATTTTCGTTTTTGTCCCGGGGCGCCGCCATCTTGAATTTTTTTCAAATTTTTTTTTTCGAATATTTTTTTCGGGCCTCCCAAGTACGTCTATGCAAAATTTTAGTGCGCTCGGGTCATTATTTCGAAAAATCCATACAAAATTTTTTTTGTGCAAAAAATCCAAAAAAAATTTTTTCGGAATCTGGAGAGCCCAACAAATACGCACAACGATTTCCAAACAGATCGGATAAAAAAATTTTTTTGAAAAAAAGTAAAAAAAATTTTTTTGCAAATTTTTTTTTTCCATCTGATGGCTCTTGGAGTTCTGTACAACATTTGTTTGAGCTCCCCCCACCTATCTCTCTCCGTTCAAAAGTTCCCATACAAAGTTTGAACACCCATACGGCAGCCATCTTGAATTCTAGAAAGTCCAAAATACGTCCTGTCCAATTCAGAGCCCAACTTTATCATACTGTTAAAATTTCAAAACCCTAAACGCCCATCAACAGTTTCAAAATGGGCAAAAAAAATTGGCCCGATCCATGAATTTTGTTTTTGCCCCGGGGCGCCGCCATCTTGAATTTTTTCCCAAAATTTTTTTTCGAATATTACTCTCGGGCCCCCAAAGTGTGCCTATGCAAAATTTTAGCGCGCTCGGGTCATTATTTCGAAAAATCCATACAAATTTTTTTTTGCGCAAAAAATCCAAAAAAATTTTTTTTTAAATCTCGAGGGCCCGACTATTACGCACAGCGATTTCTGGCCCGCTAGGATAATTTTGAAATTTTTGAAAAAAAAAAAAAAAGTTTTTTGCCAATTTTTTTTTCTCATCGGATAGCTCTCGGGGTCCTCTATGACATTTGGTCGAGCACCCCCCACCTATCTCCCCCCGTTTAAAAGTTGCCATACAAACTTTGACGGGCCCTACGGCGGCCATCTTGGATTCAAAAATTACAAAAAAAATTTTTTTCTAATCTACAACCTTCAGAGGTCCTACCACGAAAAAATCCGGCTCGAAGGACCAACTTGAAAATCGGGTGCAAAATTTTTTTTACTTTTTGCCAAAAATTTTTGCGGCTTCAAAAACTGCCAGCAGTTCCCTATGACATTTGGTCGACCACCCCCCACCCAGGTCCTACCGTTTGGCCGGGCCGTCGATCTAAAAGACGGTCTTTCGAGGTAGACCAGGTTTCGGATTTTTCCTCCCTGTTTGGGACCAGACCCTACACGATGGTATACTACAATAGACCATAGGTCCCGCCCAGAGAGCCACAGAACCATGTCAACAACAATCAGTCGGGTTGCGGCTATATATAATACTAACTAGTTTTTTGCTCTGTGCGCGAGGCCCAAGGGCCTCGCGGGCCTCTCTTTTTGTCGACTGGAGGGGTGGGGTATTGGAGATATTTTTTTTATTTTCTTTAATTTTTTTATTATTGATTTTGTATTATTTTCTAATTTTATCGCAGTTTTTGGGCTTTTGAGCTGGACTCCTGCAGCTCGGCCTTCGGCCTCGCGAGCTGTCAGGCCTCTGAGGGACGCTTCGGGCCTTCGGCCCTACGCGGAGCTCGGCCTTCGGCCTTCGCAGATTGTCGAAACGAATCGTCGGGCCTGCGGCCCTCCGATTCGTTTTCATGTTACACTTTTTCATTGAGTAGCATGGATGCCTTGGACTCCTGCAGCTCGGCCTTCGGCCTCGCGAGTTGTCACGCCTCTGAGGGACGCTTCGGGCCTTCGGCCCTACGCGGAGCTCGGCCTTCGGCCTTCGCGGATTGTCGAAACGAATCGTCGGGCCTGCGGCCCTCCGATTCGTTTTTATGTTACACTTTTTCATTGCGTAGCATGGGAGCGCTGGACTCAAGCAGCTCGGCCTTCGGCCTCGCGAGCTGGCGCGCCTGTGTTGGACGCTTCGGGCCTTCGGCCCTACGCGGAGCTCGGCCTTCGGCCTTCGCGGCTACGAAGCTTCGCCTTCGGGCCTTCGGCCCTCAGGCTCAGCTTATATAATTACTCAGGTGTTATAATACGAAGAAAAGCTTTGTATTCTCGCAGCTCGGCCTCCGGCCTCGCAGGCTACCGCGCCTCTATGGGACGCTCCGGGCCTTCGGCCCTACGCGGAGCTCGGCCTGCGGCCTTCGCTGGGGTTCGAAGCGAACCGTCGGGCCTGCGGCCCTCCGGTTCGCTTATTAAGACAGTTAGGAAGGGCAGTTTCACCGCGTGGGCTCGCCCGTCGGGCCTTCGGCCCTCGGGCTCGCGCGGAGAGCACCTCGATCGTGACGCTCCGGGCCTTCGGCCCTACGCGGAGCTCGGCCTTCGGCCTTCGCGGGCTTGACGCCTCGCCATCGGGCCTTCGGCCCTCAGGCTCGCCTTATTAAGATACTGGGGTTGTTGAACGCTTGGTAGCTCGATTTGCTCGGAGCTCGGCCTTCGGCCTCGCTTTAAATTACTTGGGGGTGACGCGCTTGGGCACTCGGGTTGAAGCTCCGGGCCTTCGGCCCTCCGCAAGGTCGGCCTTCGGCCTCCCACCCTGAAGCTCGCCCTTCGGGCTCGCTTAACATAGATTTATATTGGTTCTGGTAATGTTCCGGCCCTCCTGCAGCGAGGCCTTCGGCCTCGCCCAAAATTACTGGGGTTCGGGACCCCCTTGGGCCCCGGGAGTGAAGCTCCGGGCCTTCGGCCCTCCGCGGGGTCGGCCTTCGGCCTCCCGGCCTGAAGCTCGCCCTTCGGGCTCGCTTAACTTACTTGGGATTTTGACTTTTTGTTCGGGGGCGCCGCCATCTTGGATTTTTTTCCAAATTTTTTTTCAGATTATCACTCCTGGGCCCAAATAATGCCCGCATGCCAAATTTCAGCGCGATCGCACCATTATTTCGAAAAATCCATACAAAATTTTTTTTGTGCAAAAAATCAGAAAAAATTTTTTTCGGAATCTGGAGAGCCCAAAAGTCACGCACAGCGATTTCCAGCTCGATCGGATGAAAAAAAATTTTTCGAAAAAAAAAAAAAAATTTTTTTTGCAAAAATTTTTTGCCCACCTGACAGCTTTCGGGGTCCTCTATGACATTTGGTCGAGCACCCCCCACCTATCTCCCCCCGTTAAAGAGTTCCCATACAAACTTTGACGGGCCCTACGGCGGCCATCTTGGATCCGAGAATCACAAAAACACTTTTTCTTTAATCGAGGACCCTCAGAGATTTTACCACAAAAAAATCCGGCTCGAAGGACCATTTTGAAAATTTGGTGCAAATTTTTTTTTTTTTTTTTTGAAAAAATTTTTGCGGCATCAAGAACTGTCAGCAGTTCCCTATGACATTTGGTCGAGCACCCCCCACCTAGGTCTCACCGTTTAGCCAGGCCGTCGAACATTTTTTGACCAGGGAGCGAATCCTGAAATGTCAGATTTTTCCCTAGGTCACAGGAGCGCCCTCTATGCAACCGTATATAACACTAACCCTCACCATTAGTCCTTCTGGGAGAACAATCATGTCATTCAGAAATGAGTGGTAATGCAGCTATATATATTATTAATTAATAAGTGGTATCAAAGTAAATTCCATTCTCAACAATATAACTTTGATCGCGTTGTATTTATTTTATATTTATTAACTAAAGGTACCACATTTTTTTATATAGCAGGTTGATTCTTGAAGAAAACCGATGATCATATCTGAATTTTAAACTAGTACGTTCGTTAAATTCATCAAAATATGTAACCAAAGTTAAAATTAATCAAAGTAACCCCGGTTTACGGTACCTATAAACATGGTCTGACAATATGTAAGTAAAGAAACTGTAAGAAAAAGTTTTGTCTGGTTTAGTTTTGTTAAAAAACAGTATTTCTATGTTTGAGACATGATTTCATGTATGATTTAAATGAAATAACTGCTTATTTTTTTGTATTTGTGGCCTTTGATGGAATAAATAAATATCAGAGTTAATGTTATTTTTTTATGCAAAACGGACGTATACGCTCACAAAAGCTTGCACAGCACATATTACTTTCTAATAACCAAACACATCAAAAGAGGGTTAAAATGCCTACAAATTGATATATAACACATATAATATTAATGCTGTAAAAAAAATCAGTGAACAAAAACCGAATGCAAAATCTTTAAACAGCTCCCCTGTAAAAAGTAAATTTTTGACTTGTGTCGCTTTGGTATTTAATGGACGTTTTATCTCGGCTTAATAGATCTTGGCTAGATTTTTCTAACAATAACATCAATAAATTGCCATAATCACCGATGAAAGGAAATTTCTTCCTCCGCATTTTCCTTATGCCCCGAATGGGATTTGCAGTGTTTAATTACGCAGGACTTTGTTCCATAGGACACCTTGAAATATATTTTCTCCACCACGTGTTTCATTTTTAAATTTATTTTCGTATTTCACCACAAAATATTTTAAAATATGCGAGATGAGCTGCGAAACATTCAAAACACTATTACACGACTACGAATGGTTGTTGTTGTCTATGGATATACTTTGAGTTAATAATAGTTCATTTAATTTAGCCGGGTTAAAAAACATCAGTGTTTAGAGTTTTTAGAAAAGACATCAATTTTCACAGCCGAGTTGTCGACCACCTATGAATCGGCGGAACTAATCGTAAAGTTTCGTCTCGTTCACTCATAGGCTAAAAGACTATCTTAAAATGTGAATAAGACATAGTTACGTTAGTTTTTATTTTTACTTGGGGGCATTGCTGCCAACCTAATTATAAATGTCATTTCTGATGAACAGTAAACCATAGAGTAACTTTTTTTTTTAATTTTGATGTCTCCCGCCCGACCTTGATGATTAATAAAATTGTGTTTGACTGAGAATATTTCTCAAATTTACAATTGTCTTTTAAAATAAGTGTGTGGTCGTAGAAAAAGAATCGTATACAACATTGTTTAACTGAGTCAAAAAATGCTTGACGCGTCTTTAATAACAATTTTCGGCTTCGCCTGAAATTGTCACCCACGCCACTCACCTTTTTAACCCCTTTTAAACAAGGGTTGCATAAAATACTATACAAGAGGAAATTTCCGATACATTTTTTTGCATTTTACTATACTGTCAGAAATTGTTTCTGCCTCATTAAAATCAGAACATAGTTTCGCTTCACGAACGCATTAAGTAAGTATTTAAAAGGGATAATATGGTAGAAACAAGTTAGTGGGCAATTAAAACTACTTCATTGGGCACCTCGCAACTTTAGTCAAACTTTTCACTTTGCTTAAAGTCCTATATTTATTTAAGCTTTACGAGACTGAGTTTGAACTCGTAACTCACGCGTCTCTTAAGTCAGCATTCATCGTGTTGACATTTCTTCTTAAAAATAGCATCTATACTATTCGCCAGTAGAAAACACAAAAAAGAGAAACAAACCTAAAAGTCGCATTATTTTATTTATTGAAACACAATGCATCATGCAACTAAAATTAAACAATTAAAAAAAACAAGGCACATTATGTAGTGTAAAACAAATACATCTATGAAAAAAAAGTTAGCTAGATTTAGGTGACGCAACAGCGTGGCTCCGTTGAGTCATCTGGATGCTTAGCCAAGTTGCCAATCGCTCACGCTTAGTAGCGTATCGTAGTTTTCCCTCTCTGTCACTCTTTCATATTAGTGCGACAAAGACAGGTAGTTGCGTTTCGTTTAAGATTGACGATTAAGCGTTAGCGATTGGCAACTTGTCTAAGCGCCCTGAACTGGCATAGGGTTCGGCAGGTATTTATTGTGTTCTAAATTGCATTATTCCATAATCACGTACTTTTAGAACACAATTATTATCCAACCTTAAAGTCAAATTTATTTCGTCGCTGTAAGTTCTTTCGACAGTGGAATAAAAAAAAAGTGTATACAAAACTAAAATCTTGCATTATTCCGTAATCACGTACTTTTGAAATATAATCTTGGTTTTATCACCAACTTTAAAATTTTACTTTTGAGTTCACATACATTTCGCCGCCCCCGGCGAATACTAAGATAACTGCCATTACCATGGTTTTAGTGTTATGTCATATTTGAAATCTGTGGGTGCTAATGCATCTGTTGAATTTTTTTCGTAATTTTTATTCTGTTATTTATGGAGATAAAAAAAAATGCAATAATATTCTTTGATTTTATTGATCTCTTAAATTGCAAGAATAAACGTCTATGAGGATAATATCAAAAATGATTATGAGCCCTTACACTATAAACGCTTGTATCATGATATTCGCGTGAAAATCATTCTACAACAAAAAGACATCAGGCAGTTATCATTTTATTCTCGTATTAAAAATCTTCTGTCTGTTCGGATGTCGTCCTTTAGTAACGATTATCTATTTGTGCGAAACATTAAAACGCATTATCTTCATTTTCATTTACATACGTTTGACAATCGAAAATTGTAATGGCAGATACAGTACTGCGGGAAATTCCTAAAACGTACCTAGTAATGTTTGTGTACTAAATGAGAAACGAATCAGAGAGTTCAGCGCGACGGCTCACCCTACGCGAAACACTCCCGCTGTCAGTCTATCAGCCGGAGGACCGCAGGCCCGACAGCTCGCCCTATGGGAACCACTCCCGCTGTCAGTCTATCAGCCGGAGGGCCGCAGGCCCGACAGCTCGCCCTACGGGAAACACTCACGCTGTCAGACTATCAGCCGGAGGACCGCAGGCCCGACAGCTCGCCCTACGGGAACCACTCCCGCTGTCAGTCTATCAGCCGGAGGACCGCAGGCCCGACAGCTCGCCCTACGCGAACCACTCCCGCTGTCAGTCTATCAGCCGGAGGACTGCAGGCCCGACAGCTCGCCCTACGGGAACCACTCTCGCTGTCAGTCTATCAGCCGGAGGGCTGCAGGCCCGACAGCTCGCCCTACGGGAACCACTCACACTGTCACTCTATTAGCCGGAGGGGCGCAGGCCCGACAACTCGCCCTACGGGAACCACTCCCGCTGTCAGTCTATCAGCCGGAGGACCGCAGGCCCGACAGCTCGCCCTACGGGAACCACTCACGCTGGCAGTCTAAGTCGATGGCCCGCAGGCCCGACGGCTAGCCTTACGCGAACCACTCACGCTGTCAGTCTATCAGCCGGAGGGCCGTAGGCCCTACAGCTCGCCCTACGGGAACCACTCACGCTGTCACTCTATCAGCCGGAGGACCGCAGGCCCAACAGCTCGCCCTACGGGAACCACTCACGCTGTCAGTCTATCAGCCGGAGGACCGCAGGCCCGACAGCTCGCGCTACGGGAACCACTCACGCTGGCAGTCTAAGTCGATGGCCCGCAGGCCCGACGGCTAGCCTTACGCAAACCACTCACGCTGTCAGTCTATCAGCCGGAGAGCCGCAGGCCCGACAGCTCGCCCTACGGGAACCACTCACGCTGGCAGTCTAAGTCGATGGCCCGCAGGCCCGACGGCTAGCCTTACGCGAACCACTCACGCTGTCAGTCTATCAGCCGGAGGGCCGCAGGCCCGACAGCTCGCCCTACGAGAACCACTCACGCTGGCAGTCTAAGTCGATGGCCCGCAGGCCCGATAGCTAGCCTTACGCGAACCACTCACGCTGTCAGTCTATCAGCCGGAGGACCACAGGCCCGACAGCTCGCCCTACGCGAACCACTCACGCTGTTAGTCTATCAGCCGGAGGACCGAAGGCCCGACAGCTAGCCCTACGGGAACCACTCACGCTGGCAGTCTATGAGCCAGAGGGCCGCAGGCCCTACAGCTCATCCTACGCGAACCACTCACGCTGTCAGTCTATCAGCCAGAAGACCGAAGGCCCGACAGCCCCGCCCTACGGGAACCACTCACGCCTGCAGTCTATGAGCCGGAGGGCCGCAGGCTCTATAGCTCGCCCTACGCAAACCACTCACGCTGTCAGTCTATCAGCCGAAGGGCCGCAGGCCTTACAGCTCGCCCTACGCGAACTACTCACACTGTCAGTCTAAGTCGGTGGGCGGTGATTTTGTATGCTTCCGTAACTTTGGGGTCAATACTATAATATGTAGCTATTAACGTTTGGGTTCATTTTATAAACATGCCTTCTTTTGGACCGACTAAACAAGCGAATCAGAGGGTTGTAGGCCAAAGCTTAGCGCTATTATGCTACAAATGGTATAATGTAACATGAAAATGAAGCTGAAGGCCGCAGGCCCTATAAACCCAGTGCTTCCAGGCTACGCGACGGAAGAGTGTTTCTGTAAAACAAGTCGGAGGGCCGCTGGCCCGACAGCTGGCCCTTGCGAAGGACGAAGGCACGAAGCGATTGCACGAGGCGCTAAGGCCGAGCTGCCAGAGACCAGCACTACCATGCTACACAATGAAATAGCGTAACATGAAAACGAAACGAATGGCCATAGGCCACCTGCGAAGGACAAAGGCCGAACCTTGCACAGGGCCGAAGGTCCGGAGCATCCAAAGATATAAATATTAGTTAGCGATATACTTTCTCAAATGCATCGGTCATCGATGACGTCTTCCTAGGACTGACAGAAACAGATACTCTAAATATAACATTTTCGGTAAGCCTTCAAGCATAATCGTATTCCAAGGCAGGTTTATTAGAATTTTAATGTCGTTTCTCTTACTCTTCTGACAGATATTCCATTAGTTCGAATAAAATTCGGGAATGCGATCGAACGGAAATGGTATTCCAATTCATATTATAGAACCCATATCAGTGCAGTTCCAGATCAAAAGTCACGGCACAGCGGAACGAAGAATGTTACCTGTGGTATTATGCTGGGCGTCAACAGTTCATAAGATGCAGGGAAGTGCATTCGATCATGCCGTGGTTTATTTAGGTTCGAAATGTTTCGCTGCTGGACAAGCATAACTAAGAAGCTCTGAGTAGAGTTCAGTCTTTAGACAGTCTACAGATTGAAGAATTAGATTGCACAAATTAACTGAAAAGAGACCTTACAACAATGAAGCGTTAATTGAAATGGATAGACTGGGGAATAATATATTAGAAGTAACGATCTACAAAAGGGTTGAGTTTAGCTGATCAATAGATGTGTCATCAGCAAAAGTATGATACATATATGTACTTATGTGTAAACAAACATTATCCGTAAGCAGTTTATCTATATTATATCCAGATTGAAAGCTTGTCGCACATTTTTTTTGGCCTCGACTCCGACAAAATTTTAATTTGGAAAGAATGTAAATAAACTTCTTATGGATAAATAATGTTTGTTTATAACTTTTATACGGTATCTCATACTTTTGCTGACGACACTATTGTTCAGCTAAATTCAACCCTTTTGTGGTTCGTTAGGTAAGGCTTACAAAACCGTGGATTTTATGAATGTCATAGTTTATTTTTTCTTTTTATTGTTTACTATAAAAGCTTGTCTTTAAAAACATTTTTTACCTCTAATTTATTTTTTTATGATAAATTGATAATGGCAGGGAACCCTTGGCGCGCGAGTCCGACTCGCACTTGGGCGGTAATTTCTGATAGGTATATAACTTATATAAGTGGATTGACTGCAAAATGTATAAACAAAGGACTTCACGTCTTATGGCTGTATTAAATAATGTTAGAAAAATTGAGGAGACACCCGATCATAATAATAAAATTTTAGTAATGGTCAGTAATTTATTATAAAAATCATTCTGCCAATTTACTTATTAGGTTTAAGTTTAACTATTTCAATTTTATTGTTCAATAAAATTAATGCTGATTACCATATTACATTTTTATTTTTAATCTAGATTAAAAGCCTTTTTTAAAAAAGATTAACACTAAATTTACTGGAATAATGTGATATTGTAGTATTATACTCACTAACTTGCACCCTGGTCACCCTCTGAATAAAATTATAACATGATGGTGCAATATTTGATGTTGGCGTAGCCGCAATGTGAATAAAATGATAATCGATATTATTATATCCTTGATGATGGTAAATTTTGACTAACTTTTTGTTTTTGAAATAACTTTTTTTCGGTATGTTTAAGAAAAGGTTACCCTATTTTTTCCGAATGCTACAAAAATTAGCTATCGTTAGAACTTTACATAATTTGCATACGTTTAGTATTAATGAAGTTAACGACAAAAACATGTTTTTATTTTCTCCTGAAAAATTAGGTTTTTGCAGTTATCATTTTATTCGCCGGGGGCGGCGATTTAACAAATGATGGATATTTATTAGTATTTACGTAAAAATATAATATATTTTTACATAATAATATTATGTCATAATCCACCATGATGGTGCCGTCCAGCATCAATTAGCTTATTAATTAGGTATCAATAATGACATTTGGGTCATAGAGCAGGGTGCTTAGACAAGTTGCTAATCGCTAACGCTTAATCGTAATAATCGTCTTTGTCGCACTAATATGGAAGAGTGACAGAGAGGGAAAACTACGATATGCTACTAAGCGTTAGCGATTGGCAACTTGGCTAAGCATCCAGGAGTGAACATGAGGAGGAATGGTGACGCAGAGCAACTTTCTACTCAGATAACCCAGGAAATACAAAAAAAAAAATATACTAATTACGAGTTAATTGAGCCCCAATCATTGATCGTAGTTCAATATATAGTACCTCATCATCATCATCATCATCTCAGCCATAAGACGTCCACTACTGAACATAGGCCCCCCTCTGGACCTCCACATGTATACCGTTTAGATGCGACCTGCATCCAGAGTGTCCCCGGCGACCTTCATAAGATCGTCTGTCCATCTTGCGGGTGGACGTCCTACGCTGCGTTTGCCTAGCCGTGGTCTCCCCTCGTGAACTTTACGACCCCATCGACCATCTACTCTGCGTGCAATGGGACCTGCCA